>JAPPVO010002451.1:0-21494 GCA_030407325.1 Camellia japonica
GATGAGTCAGAGGAATCGGGGGAACCAGTCCACCCCCGCCTCTAGACGTACCAGCCCTGCTGGTGGAAGGGGCATCTGCAGCCCGAGCCCGGCTCGATGAAGGCATACCAGCAGATCTCCTCGTTGGAGTACAGACCCCCGTAAGTGGAGGCATCAAGTATGTGTGACGATAGGTCGCATACTCCCCATCCTCTAAGTGTAAGAATGCATCGGTACCCTGCATAGCATCAATGAGATCCTGGGGAGAGAGCCTATCAGCGGTCCGCATATTGTCTGGAGGCGCTGAAGGAATGTCCTGCTCAGGGTAGCCCCATACCTGACGCAAGAAGCGATCTCCCAAAAACCAGGCCCTCCCAATTGGCCCCTCGAACAAGATCCTATACCGAGAGGCCCCCCACGCTCCAGCAAAATGGAATCGGAGGTCTCTGCCTAAAGGCGCCCAGGGCTGCCACTTGATTAGAAATTGTGAATGTGCAAGATAAATCAAAGCCATGAAAACATGGAGAACTGAGAGTTCTGAAATACCTCCGACGATCGCACTGTATCGAAGTACTGTCGCAGGTAAAGGAAAGACTCCCGAGGTCTCGACCGGTACTGGCCCTCAAATACAAGTGAATACGGGGTCGTGAGGGGTACCTCCACCTCAAGCTCTAGGGCTAGTGTCGGGAAGTATGCGTAGACCCATAACTGTGAGAAACAGAGCAATAGCCATCAGAATACAGAATGCTGAGTGCAGAATGTAAGTACAAAATGCTGAGAGCAAAGTACAAGGTACAGAATGTAAAGTGCGCCGTGTGTGCAATGAACAAGTAATGAGAAGCAGAAATGCAAATCAGGAAGGCAGAAAGTACCTCCCAGGCTCTCCAATAGCCACCAACCATGTTCCCCCGTCCACGGGAGGTCGCGCTCATATAGCAATAGAGGGTAGCCAAGCTGGCGCCGCCCCAATCATACCGGCTAACCTGTGAAAGGTCCACTAGAGCGCTCAGCAGATAAAGCCCGTCAGTGTTCCCCCTATCGGCAAACAAAGTGGTGCTGAAGAGGAACATCAGGAATCCGCGAGTATACTGTGCCACCTCCTCGGGAGTCTCAGGCTCCATCTCCGCCCTCCTGAAATGGGAAGAGAACCAAGTGTATCGGACCCTGCCCGAAGATCTGTCAACTGGCGGGCGAGCCCCCAATAAATATATCCAAGCGGCCTCCCACTGGCCCATGTCCTCATCATATGGAATGGCCCAGCCTCCCACATCAAGGCCCGTCAGTACGGCGAAGTCAAATGGGGTCATGGTCAAGTCCCCGGTGGCAGAAAAATGGAAGGAGTTGGTGGTGTCCCACAATCTCTCTACCAAAGCACCCATCAACGTCCTACTAGCAAGACAGCGGGAGATCCCGGTGCAAAAGGGCCCAAACCCTGCCACGTCCACCAAATCCCGGACAGCCTCCGGGAGCTCCGTGTACCACTCTCTCGCCGAGATAGAGCCATATCCTCGCGCACTACGAGAAGTCACCTGCATCAGGGATGAACACACGTATTCAGTTTCAGAATGAAATGTATAAGCTGCGTGCAAATGAAATAAATAAGCTGCGTGCAAATGAAATGTATGAGCTGTGTGTAAAAATGAATCAGATACAGAATCTGGGCTGCGTGTTTAGAAAATTCAAAGTTCAGGCTGTGTGTTCGACATCAAGTGTTTGGGGCTGCATGTTCAACTCTCAATCAGTGTGGGCTGTGTGTTCATCTCAAAGTTCGAGCTGTGTGTTCAACATCAAGTATTTGAGCTGTGTGTTCAGATTTCAGAATCAGTGGGCTGTGTGTTCATCTCAAAGTTTGGGCTGCGTGTTCAACTCTCAATCAGTGTGTGCTGTGTGTTCACAATCAAAAAAATGGGCTGTGTGTTCATCATCAAAGTTCGAACTGTGTGTTCAACATCAAGTATTTGAGCTGTGTGTTCAGATTTCAGAATCAGTGGGCTGTGTGTTCATCTCAAAGTTTGGGCTGCGTGTTCAACTCTCAATCAGTGTGGGCTGTGTGTTCATCTCAAAGTTCGAGCTGTGTGTGCAACATCGAGTATTTGAGCTGTGTGTTCAGATTTTAGAATCAGTGGGCTGTGTGTTCATCTCAAAGTTTGGGCGGCGTGTTCAACTCTCAATCAGTGTGTGCTGTGTGTTCACAATCAGAAAAATTGGCTGTGTGTTCATTATCAAAGTTCGAGCTGTGTGTTCAATATCAAGTATTTGAGTTGTGTGTTCAGATTTCAGAATTAGTGGGTTGTTGTTCATCTCAAAGTTTGGGCTGCGTGTTCGACTCTCAATCAGTGTGTGCTGTGTGTTCACCTCAACAAACGAGCTGTGTGTTCAACATCAAGTATTTGAGTTGTGTGTTCAGATTTCAAAATCAGTGGGCTGTGTGTTCATTTCAAAGTTTGGATTGTGTGTTCGACTCTCAACGAGTGTGTGCTGTGTGTTCACAATCAATATACGGGCCGCGTATTCAGAAAGACAGAATGTTTGAACTATGTGTTCAAGATGCAAACGGAATGCGGTGCTATAGACTAAACATTCAAAATAAGTTGTGTGCTTGAGTGAGCATATAAACATAGCGAAAGCACGAAATGCACGGAAAATGCAGAATACATCGCAGAAAATGTAAAAAATAGAGTAAATACCTCTCGTGCCTCATGACAAAGGTGGGACTCTGGCTCTCACAAAAGCAGATCCCTAGGCGCTCGATCATCGAAATCAGTGAAGTGGTAGAAAACCGCCTGTGGGAGGATGTGCTCCTGAGGATGATACCTCTCGGGATCAAACGACCGAACTCTCGGGGGTAGAGCCATGATATCGGGAACATCTCCGGCACCCGGAGGACCTCCACCATGAGGGAAATGACCAGCCATCTCGAAAAATCTACAAAAAGGAGCAAAAATGAGCAAAATGAGCCAAAATTGGAAAAAGTCAACAAAAGTCAACTCTCGGGAAATGAAAAAGTCAACAAAAGTCAACCCCCGAGAAAATCTTCCAAATGTTGAGACAAACTTACCTCAAGTGGTGAAAATGAGAAAAGAAGCACCGAAATCAAAATTTAATCGGTTCAAAGTGACGAAAACTGAAAGATTTCGCGAAAACAACTTGCGTAGGGCGTTGGAAAACGCGTATGGAGCGCAGATCTGAGAGGGAAAATGCTCTAGAACGGTAGAGAGGCTGATTTCGGAGCTAAAGTTATGAGGAAAAGGTGTTTGGCCGACTGTTTTTAAAGAAAAGAGAGTAAAAGGACCAAACTACCCCGGATCTGGGCTAGGTGGCCGGCCGGCCACCTTTTCTGGCAGGCCGGCCATCTCCTTGCTTCACCCTGGCCGACAGCCTCCCCCTTGGACGATACATGGCCGGTGGTGTTCCCAAGGTGGTCCCCAAGCTCCCTGCAAATTTTGGTGATGATTGGAGTCCCCGACACCCGAGAAAGTACAAGGAAAGTGTATTTTTCGTCGCGAAATCCCTCCGCGGGAACTTCAACTCCAACTTTCGATGCGTGTCTCATTGTTACTCATCAAAAGCAAAGTGTATCCTTTTTGAATATGTTGTGACCTTTCCGGGAGGTAAACCGGAGGTTGCGATTGAGCCACCCTCGTCGAAACCTGCATTGCTTTGCTCGTTGTTTCGTTTCAAAATGTGCATTCGAGTTCACACTCATTTTGCATTGTTATGCACGTCACTTGCATTCTTATGCATATAACTTGCATTGTTATGCACGTTTCCTTGATACTGCCATGTCTCCATACTTAAACTCACGTTGTCACGCATGTTGCTTCTCGCATTGCGATGCACTCACCAATCAACACCGCGTTTGTCTGCGTTCGATATCACATTGAACATATGTTGCCAACATGTTGTGCTTGTTAAGTTTCTTCTTTTTTCAAGCACGATATTGTATGTACGGTTCATTTGAGGCTGGTGCGACCAAACTAGCCGTACAGGTATTGTATCTTCTCCGTGTGAGACGTGACGAGAATTAAACAATTCTTCGCATTCTTAACTGCATGAAATGTGGTTGTTGCTTTGCATTCTTGCTTAAAACTGTTGCATCTATTTGTGAATACTTGCTTCATTACAGCTTGCTGCATTTGCATGATCATTGAGTTACATCCGGCTTGGTGCATATCGCTTTGCATTTTGCCCCCCCCCCCGCGGCCTGCGGGCATGCCCACGGGCATATCTCCTTGTTATCTAGTATGTTTGTCTAAGTCTTCGGCCTTGTCAAAAATGGGTCGTCTCTGGGCTTTGACATTCACTCCCATCACTTATGACTTTCGAGTTCTGTCAAAGAGGGGCAACTGTAGACACCCCATTTTTGACCGACCTTAAGACTCAGACGTCACCAATTGAGCGCTTGGTGATGATTGCATATTGTGCTCGTTCAGAGGTTTCAGAGTCTCGGCTGCGAGCCTTGCCTCCGGACTTCCGAACTCTTTTGTACCTTGCCTCGGTTTGCGAACCAAGTCCCGTTTTTTCCGTTTTCTCTTCCCGAAGGAAGGGAGAGGTCTCGTAGATCATCTCTTAGTGGCCGTAGGCTACGTTTCGTGGTTGTAGGCCATTTTTCCCGTTTGGAGCCCGGTTCCCGATTTTCGGAGCCGTCGGCCGTGTGCCTCGGTTCGGGACTGCTTAACCATCTCCGTTTGCTCCGGTTTTTGGCATACATCTTATTTCCTCCCTTTTGAGGGACACTGTGGCTCGAGAGACCAACTTCGTGGTCAAACGCCACCTCCGGTGCTTAACAGCTTGTTTTCGGGGCCCCGGGCCGCGCGTTTTGGCCCTCGAACCTTCGTTTTACATCGGTTTCGGTTCATTTTTGGCGGAGACCTTATTTTCATTGCTAGGAAGGTTTTAGAAGGGTGGGAGGCCAGCAATTGTTCTGAAGACCAGCTTTATTCCTTCGTCGCTCTTCATCGCCCGTTTTCTTCACTAGAAAGCTGACTTTTTCCATCCTCGGGCCACTTTTTCTGACTTTCCTCCACACCATTGTGTTGTACACACCTGGGAGGCCACCAATATGGATAGGCCAGCCATTAACCATTCCTGACCCTTTTGAACCCCTCTAAAAAGTTGGTTTTTCTCTCTCTTGGGTCACATTTCCTGGTTTTTCTCCACATAGCTGTGTTGTGCACACATGGGAGGCCACCTTTTTGGGGTGGCCGGCCAACAAAGCTTCTTGACCCTTTTGACCCTGGCCGGCCGGCCAGGGGAGGTGGCCGGCCGGCCACCTGAACCCTTTGAACTTGGCCGACCATGATCCTCTCCCCTGGTTCCTTACAGTTGTACCCTCTGTTTCCCCCCAGACCCCTGCTCGGGGGTTTGCCCTTTTGGGGGGGAAATTTGAATTTGATTTTCCCCCCCTTTCCTCCACTCCTCCCTCTATAAAACCAGCACCTCCAGCTGCATTTTTGAGGGTTACAAAAGTTGTGTGGAGCCTTTACATACAAGCCTCCATCTCTCTCTCCTTCAACCCTCCAAACCCTAAGTTTCTTGGCCTATTTACCCTACACCCCTTAGCAACACACCTCCATCATCCATTCCAACACTTTGAGGCTGATTTTCAGAGGCTAGAAGCTCCTCTTCTTGGACCAAAAGCTGCTGGAAAGTTGTGCTACAAGGGTGAGTCCTCTTCTCCCTCTTTCTTGCCTTATTTTGTTCTATATCTTAGCCCATTTTGCTTACATTTTTGGGCTCCAACCTGAGCTGTAAATAGTCATATTTTGAGCTCCTCTCCATGTTTCATCAAGGCTTTTTCTCTGTTTGAGGCCACCTACTATCCCTTTCCATTTTATCACTCTTTTGGCCCTTTTCTTGCATGATATGTTAGCCCTGTTTGTAAGTATTTATGGGCTTCGAGTCAAACTATAAGGTACTTTATTTTGAGTCCCTCTTCAACTTTGTTGAAGGGCTATTCACTGTTTGAGGCCAGCTACTGCCTCTTGCTTTCCATCCCTCTTTTAGGGCCATTTTTGCATCATATTGTAGCCTTACTTGTGAGCATATTTTAGACTTGATATAAACTGTAAAGTACCTTATTTTTATCCCCTCTTCAACTTTGTTGAAGGGCCCTTGGCCATTTGGGGCCAGCTACTGTCCCTTGTCTCTAATCTCTCTTTTAGGGTCATTTTTGCATGATAGATTAGCCCTACTTGTGTTCATTTTTTAGAGTTGTCATAAACTGAAAAATATCTTGTTTTAATCTCATCTTCAAGTTTTTTTAAGGTCCGATTTTTGTTTGAGGTCATATGCCTCTTTGTATGCTTGATTATCTCTTGTTTTGAGCCCTACACCTAAGCTCTTGTTGCATGCTTTGTTTGGCCATCTAGCCACTGAAAATCCACTGGATTTTCAGTGGCTAACACACTATTTTGAGCCTCCAAATCAGAGGGGGATGACCCCCTCTCACCTTGACTTGTTTGATGGTCATTTTGCCCTTCCAAAGAGACCCTATCTTGTATGCTTTGAAGTCACATTTCAGGCCCAATTTGGTGAGTTTTAGGGCTATCATATTTGATTTTCAGAGTTTTTTGTGCCATGCTAAATGTCCTTGATGCATGTGCTTAATAACCCCTTTGTATGCCCTCCAAAGGAGCCCCTCATTTGTGCATGTGTTGGCTGCCTTTCCATGTTTATTTGGGCATATTTTGGCATGTTTAGTTCACTGATTTTTGTTGGTTTGGTGAGTTCTCACTTGCTTCATGTACTTTCCATGTAAATCATGTTTGCTAGTCAAAATCGCATGCTATCTTAGTCCACCTTGCTAGCATCTTTTGGCCATGATTTGAACTAGAATTGTTCATGTTTTGGGACTGCCTTGGTTCTGTCTTTATGCTTCATGATCAAATAATGCATGCTTTGTATAGCTATAGGTCAATGCATGTGCCTAGTTTTGTGTTTCGGGACCATTCCATGCATCGGGTGCCATGTTTCTATGTTTCGGGGCCATTTTGCATCACATTTCAGTGCTGAAATTTGCATGTTCTGTATGCCATATTTCATGCCTTGCCATGCCTTGCTAGAGTGGCATTTGTGCCTTAGGATCGGTCCTCGGTTTGCGTGCATGTATGCACGCATCTCGAGTGTCTCATTTTCATCTTATGGCCACTGATGTGAGTGTGGCTGAGGTCTACTCATGTTGGTGTAAGTCTATCATGCATTATGTATGCCATTTCATTTCATAGCGTTGCGTATGCTAGGTTGTATGTTAGAGCATCGTGTGTGCCATGTTACATCGTGCATTGTGTATACCATTTCATAGCATTGTGCATGCTAAGTTGTATATTAGTTGCATTCATGCATGCCATGCATATTGCATTGTGTTTGGGATAGGAGTTAGCCCGAGCATGGGAAACGAGGGACGTTTCGTACTTCAAGTGACGGAACGTGTCTCAAGTCCCAATCACCGACACTCCGGATCATCCATGATGGAGTCTCGGTCTTGTTTTGTTCATACGTACATTCATTCCATATTGAGTCATGCAAATCGACTCCTCGGCCATCATGCATTGAGATGCGCGATTGGTGACACGAGGATTGAGGACTACGCTCCCTGAAGAGTAGTCGTGCATACATATGTGAAAATACATTGCCATGCCCCTTTCTTGCTCTCTGTTGCAGCAAATCAGAAACCGGCAATCTCTTGGGACTTCGCGCAATATTCCGGGCTCAATTGTAAACAGAGGCTAATCGGGGCATCGCGATGGATTTCTGCGCCAAGCAACTAAAACATGCATTATTCATCATCCGGAGCAGAGTCGAGGCAGTCCCCCTAGCTTGCATGCTAATTTACTGTTTTTCCTAGTCAATTAATTAGGGTTTTGTATTTATTCAGACTGTACTATTAATTCGGACTGTAGTCATTTATTTGGGACTGTATATTATTTATTCGGACCCTCCGAGCGAGGGCAATGTTGTAATAAGTGTGCGTGCGTGTGATGTATGTCTTCCAACCCCACGTCTTTCTCCCTTTTATTTACCAGCTTATGATGGCTAGAATAGGGCATGTTTCAATTAGCATACAGTATGATAGCATGTTTGCATTCATTCATCTGTTTTGCATGCACCGAGCTCGGCGCATCATATTGACTGTATTTGTATTTCAATTCTAAGTTGAATATATGATAGTTGTAGCATTCTATGTGCCATGTTTAGAATAGCCGAACATATTTTAGTCGCATTATTGCATGTGTTGCAATAGGCACTTCTGTATAGTTAGGATCATGCATGATTTCTAATTAGCTTCTGTTTTGGCTTGGAGTATTCGGTAAGTTTTTATGCTTTAGCATCCTTGCATATGTGTGAGTGACTGCCATGATAGCATGCTTACCATGAGGCTATTTGCTTATGTGATATAACTGCCTGAATGCCTATGGGTGAAGGTTGGGTTATTTGGATTGGAACAATGCATTGACTGTGAGTTTTAAGCCCACTAGATAGTGGCAAAACCATATTTTCTAAGCCCACCTAAGGGTGGCAAAATCTGCATTTTAAGCCTACTTGCGAGTAGCAAACCATCTTTCAAAAACAAACATGAAATGTTTTGTTCCAATTCAGGCGATCCAGTCTATACTTGTATGCTATGTGCGTCACATAGTAAATCTAGGCTAATAACCGGAATAAGAACGCACAATGTTTTCAAAACTAGATATCATGGTTAGTAGAGGCCGATCTTTGATCGGGCGAGCGGGGGTGCTCACGAAGTGACCTTCCCCAATCGTACCCAAGTTCCCGAGCCGAGGCAGCTTTGGTGATGACGGACACATGGCCTTAGGCAAACGAGTCAGGGTTTCCTAAATTTCCCCAAAATAAAATATTTAGGTGGTGACTCTGTATCTGGCAAAGCAGTCCATGTTTGGCACTTCTTTCAAAAAAATCTGTTTTCTCAAAACGATTTGCTGGATTTGGACTCTTTGGTTCAGATTAAGAACCGTGACATTTGAGTCCTGAACTGTAGTGAGCCCAAGATGAACGGAACGGGGGACTCATCCCTCCCGGGGCGTTCAGGGACGTCTACACATGGGTAAGCCCTTGCCTGGGGGTAACAATACCATGGCTTTTGGATTGATTGTTACACAGAGATCTCTAGTGTTAGATCGTTATGGTCCGTTACCATTGGAATGTCAACTTCATGGATGTACCACATAAAATGATATTGAAAGGTCTTGATGATGAAATTAATGAATTTTGAGGACAGAAATGAAATTTGGTTTGGTATTATTATTGAGCTTCATTCATATAACCCCTTTATTCTGTTATTTCTCACTGGGCTCTAGCTCACTATTTATTTATACATATATGTAGGTGGGCAAGCTGAACATCAGAATTAAGAAAGCCTCGAGTCTACCCGGGTCAGCCTTTAAGGAGCTTTCAAGAGAAGTCACTAGGCTCAGTAGAGCCATGCTAGTTGAACCCCCTTTGCTTGATAAATGTTTTTGTATGTGTATCTTTTTGGGGTTTTTGTAATACTATGAAGTGTGAATTTTGAATCTAATGTAGTGTATGTATATACAAAGTGAATCTTTACTCATGATATAAAGTCCTTTTCATGTATGCACGGTTCAATGGAAAGATTTTCTGTTATTTTAGACTTTCGTTAAGCCCCGTATCTTATATTCAAGAGTCTATTTGTATGGAGGCCGTAGGCAATTATGATTACTGGCCGATCATAACACTAAACCTAAAGGGGTAGGTTTGGGTCTTGACAATGACTTTGTGATTTGACCGAGTAAAGACGCTTTTTGATTCCTTTGATTTTCATTTTTGTTTTCTTTTTTATTTGTCATGTAATTGGGCGTTTTGCCATTTTTCTATAATCAACTTCTACATCAATGAAAATTTTACAACTTTCTGCTCTCCTAGTTTGTCTTTATTTTTCAATTATGCTTGAATGCTAACTTTGCCGAACTAACTAGTTCTATTAAAGATTTTTCAAAGAGTTGGTCAATTACTTTGCTAAGCTAACCAGCCAGGCAAAGACTTTCCAAAGTTTGTCAACCCTACCAAGCTACTTTGCCAAGCTAACCAGTTGGGCAAAGGTTTTTCGAAGTTAGTCAACCCTGTCAACCTATCTTGCTGAGCTAACAAGCTAGGCAAAGATTTCCAAGTAGTTGGTCAATCTTGCCAACCTACTTTGCTAAGCTAACCAATTAGGCAAAGATTTTCAAAAAGTTGGTCAATCCTACTAGCCTACTTTGTTGAGCTAGTCGGGCAAAGATTTTCAAGAAGTTAGTCAATCCTGCAAACCTACTTTGCCGAGCTAACCAGCCGGACACAGATTTCCAAGAAGTTCAGATTGAAATAATTCAAGTATAGAAAAACATCAAGGAAAAGTTTGAAAAGAAAATTGTCTACTTATTTTATTAATGCCAAGCAAAAAGATGAAAAAAGATTACAAGTGTTGAAGCTAAAACTAAAAAAAGTTCAAATTGGTCGTATTCCATGATCTTAGAATAGCTCGGCCATCTACATCTTCCAAGTGGTAAGCTTCCTTTCCTGCTAATCCCATAACCTTGTATAGTCCCTTCTGGTTTGGTCTGAATTTTCCATCACCGAGCACCAAAGTGTTCCTTATGACTTTGCGTAGAACCCAATCTTCAATCTTGAATTGCCTTGGATACACTGCCTTGTTATACTTTCTAGACAACTTTTGCTGATATGAAGCAATGTGAATCAGAGCTCTCTCTCTTCGTTCTTCTACGAGGTCTAGTTCTAAGGTTATTGCCTTTCCGTTCAAGTCTGGGTCGAAGTTTTCACTTGTAATAGTGGGAAGGTCAACTTCTAGAGGGATGACGACCTCTATGCCATAGGCTAAGGCAAATGGCGTTTCCCTGATTGAAGGTGTTGGGGTTATTTGGTAGGTCCATAAAACGTGGGGGAGTTTTTCAAACGACTTTCATTTCGCATTCTCTAGGATTTTCTTCAAGCCATCCAAGATCACCTTATTTGATGCTTTGGCCTGACCATTGGTTTGTGGGTATGCCAATGTAGAGTTGTAAAACTCTATCTTGTGCTCTCCACAAAAGCCTTTGAAGATTTTTCCGTCAAATTGAATCTCGTTGTTTGATATCAAAGCTTTGAGAATTCACAATCGAGTTATGATGTTCTGCCAGACAAACTTTTTGATGTCTTTCTCCTTAATAGAGGCAAGCGCTTCTGCTTCTACCCACTTTGTGAAGTAATCAGTTGTCGCAATGAAGAACTTTCTGTTGCTCGATGTGGTTAGATGTGGTCCCACTATGTCTAAACTTCACGTTTGTAGACACCGCATTTTTGACCGCCCGTAAGACTCAGGCTCTTTGTCATGTGCACTCGATGATGAAAATAGTATTACGTTTGATTCTAATGCTCAACGAAGGAATCCAAGGTCGAGCTTTGAAATAGTCCCAACACCTTTCCATTTACCTTGTTTATTCTTCAGAGGTCCCTTTTTGAATATTGTGCCACCTTACACTGAGCTTAAAAAAGAGAAACAGGGCAGCACATTAGGGCCCGACCATTCCTTATTGGGAGCCGATCGTGCCTTGGTAGCGATAAACACTGTTCTGGGCGGGAGCCCGTGAGCTGTCTATTTTTGAAGATATTTTCGACCTATTTTCCTCAAATTCTATAAATACGAGGTTATATCTCTGTTTTAAGGGTTGGACAATTTCCAAAGAGCCTATACACTTACTTGAGAGCTCCTTCTTCTTGTGCAAGCCATCTTTAAGCAAGCTTGCCATCTTTGAACCATATCTATACACCATACACACCCGCACACCTTAACCTTGGAGCCTTGGTTGAGCCTTGAGAATCACAATTCAAGCTTGAGAGTGTGTTTGGACCAAGTTTGATTCAGAAAAAGAGTTTGTCCTCTTTAAGAGGTATAACCTCACCACCTTTCTCTTGCTTTCATATCTGTCTCTTACCATCAATTTCTTGTGTCTTTGTATTGTTTTGGATCTATTTCAAGTGTTGGAACTTGGGTTTGAATAGCTACCAAAGGTAGAAAGGTTTAATACCCTTTTTTGCACCTTACTTCATAGCTCACACCCTTGTCTATACACTCTTTTTTTTAGTCTTCAAACTAATTTTCAGAGTTTAAAATAGGTTGAAAAACATGGTTTGAGGTCTCAAAAATGGAGGGGCTAGCCACCTCTCCTTGCTCTTGTCCACTAGCCTTGTGATTCGTTGCTATTTCCTATCTTTTTCATACTCTTTAAACATCATTTTAGTCACTGATTTTCACATATTAGGGGTTGTTTAGACTTGTTTTAATTCATTTAATTGGTTCATGCTTTGAATACTTTGTCTATCATGTTGTAAGTCCTCATGGCTTTGCTTGTTTAGGCCTTAAACATTAAGTCATTTGAGTTGATAGCTTTTCTTTGCCTGGTTTTCATATTAAGAGTCTCATTCTTCATATCAATCTCACAATCATGTCTGCAACCTCCTTCTTTTCTTCTTTTCTTTTGTTTGAGAGTTGTCTCAAAAGATTGATGGTTATTCAAGGCATGGGAAAGAGATGTATGCTTAATGGCTTAACCTCTTCGGAGGTTTATCGTCAAGGCGTAGTCCCTCTTTCATGCTTCGGATCACTTCTCGTTTGATATTTCTTCTCATTTAGTGGACTTACTATCACTTCGGACAAATTGATTAAAGAATGAAAAGGACTAATAAAATTGGCTTAAAACCAATGAAACCAACGTAAAGAAAATGAGTAAGGTTGCTTGGATTTGGCCGGACATTATGCCAAATCCATAGTGTCCAAAGTCGTCACGCACCAATTCATGACGTGTTGATGAAACTTGAAGCGTCTCTATCTCCATCTTTGAGCTCATTTCATAATAGCAGGGATGAGTGGTTGTTTATAGCATTTATTGATTTTTGTCTGATTGTCTCCGAAATCATTAAGCAATCAACTTGCTTATTGATGGTTTTGGAACCCACTTCGTTCTTCTCTTGAGCCTTTCCATGACAGAGAAGAGCAAAAGGGACAAACAGAGCTCAAAAAAACTCTGTCTGCACTATTTTCGGTTCAGAGCACAAAAATAAGGTTTTACATGAAATCAGGGCACGACCGGCCTTATTTAGGCCCGACCGAGCCTCATTAGGGGCCGGCCAAGCTCCAATGTTTGGTAAACATAGTGTTCTTGGAGAAACAGAAGGCAGTGGTTGAAGGTGAAACAGGGCAGATTCCAAGAAAGGCAGACAGAGCTGCTTCTGAAAACAGTCACGTGCATGCAATCCTTGTGCATCTTTGTTTATCAATATTGTAAAGTGATGGTCCCATTATTGTTGTAATTAACTAATTACCATTATAGTTAGCATTGTTGTAATTATTAATGTTTATTCGCAATTATCATAGTTAGTTAACTTAGCTAGTTAGTTTTATTGTTCATCCTTGTTGTAATAAATTAGATAGCTAGTTAGTTATTTAGTATTCATTAGCTTAATTCCTTCATTTGGTTTTGTAAAAGTTAGTTTAGTTCGAACATTTGGACACTCATTCGGACCCTCTTGCATGAGGGCAAAAATTGTAATAAGTGTGTATGTTTCCAACCCATTTTTATCTCCCTTTTATTTCTCCGCTTATGATGGTAGAATAGAGTATCATGTTTTAATTAGCATTTTCCATTTCCAAAGTATCCATTTGTCTTGCACGCATCAAAGCTCGGTTCATCATTTTAACAAAGCATTGTTATTGCTTAATTCTTTGAATACATGCTTAGACCACATGCTATCAAAATTGCTTCAAATACCATGTTAGTAGCCGAGCCCATTAATTACATAATCGTATGTGTTGTATTAGTCATATTGTATTAGTTAGGATCACACATTGTTTTTTCTTTTTCTTTATTTTCTAACTCTTTTGTCTTTTTGGCTTGCCTCGGAGTACTAGGTGAGCATTTAATTACTTTAGCATACCGTATCCGTGTGATTGTTGCAATGTCATCAAAGCATGATTCCATGAGGCTAAGTGCTTAAGTTATATTTGTTTGAATGCCGGTGGATGAAGGCTAATTGCTTGAATTGGAATAAATTGATTAATGTACATACAAACTCACTTTTTCAAGTGACGTGTATTCAAAACACTTTTTTCAAACAAATATGAAATCAAATGTTCCAACTTTTGCAAATTAGTCTATACTTGCATGTATCACCTAGTAACGTTAGCTTAATAATCAGAGCAAGAGCATATAATGTAAATAAAAATCACATCATGATTAGTAGAGGCCGATCTTTGATCGGGGCGAGTGGGGTGCTCATTTCATGACCTTCCCCTCTCGTACCTAAGTTCCCGAGCTGAGACAATCTTGGTGATGACGGACACGTGGCCTTTGGCACGAGTCACGGGTTTCCTAAATTTCTCAAAAATATTTAGGTGGCGATTCTGTATCTGACAAAACAGTCCATTTTTGGTATTTTGATTCAAAATCGATTTCCAAAAGAATTGCCAGATTTGGACTCATTTGTGTTTATCTATTTTACATTACACTTGTGGAATCAGATTTAGAACCACAAGAGTCCGAACTGTAATGCTAGTCGTATCCAAAAGGAGCACGAAAAGCAAGCTATAGTTTTTAGTGACACTACTGGAGAAATTAGAGAACTTGACTTGAAATTCATGATATGAAATTTTACCTACATATATATGTTCTTTGCATTTGTATTTGCGTTGTTACTATAAGTCACCGTGTTTTCCATCTGCTATTCTTGGACGGTTTGTCGGAGGCTTGCCTAAAACCCTTGCCAAAAGGCTGACCAATTGTGGGCTCTGCCATGTTGGAAAAACAATCCTTGGATCTAGACTACCGTTGTACCGCTTGATCCTCCTTTCACTTCTCCGTGATAGATGTGAGAGGTATATTAGGCAGTCTTGTTGAGGTACCCTCTTTGACCACTTGGCCTAGCTGCATGTCGTAAATCATAGTGACTATTCCAAACTAGGACAAGATGCTCACCCGTGTGCAGGATTTTGGCGAAACCGCTTGATCCCTACCCCCTCATATGGGTGTTTTGTCTCTCTCTTAACTGGTATGTGCATATCAGTTGCCAGGTTGTATCTGTTTTGGGGCAGGATTCAGTTTGGAGTACAATTCTACAACTTTGAGCATGTCTGTGTTGATAACATCTTAGCTGAGATGCTGTGCGGTTTTTGATTACTATTCTTTTCGTTATTTTCTTTTGCTAGGTAGTTAAAAAACCATAGCTTCAGAAAGTTCGAATATCTCCCAAGTACTATGGACCCAAGTCGGAAGACTTTGCAAGGCCGGGGATCTTTTTCGGGGACAACCCGTATTTACCTCACTCTCATCGGTTACAAGACGGAGGAGAACCAGACGGAGTTCGCCAGTCCAATTCTTACAGCAAGCACCTCTCAGTTCACCTGTGTTCAGTCTAGCTTAAGAGCAGTCATCCTCTTCCAGCCTAATTCAAAACCAGTCACTTATTCCAATGGCACAGTATCCCCCGGCCAATATGGAGGAACTACTACTCTATCTGCAACAAACATTTGAGACCCTCCAGTATGATGCAGCCCGTCAGGCCGAGGTTACATCTCGTCAGGCCGAGGTCATAACTAGGTTACAACAACATCAACCACAATCAACTGCGCCTTCTGCATCCCATGCACCCACCACGGCTATTCATGTGCCCAGTGCCATTGCTAATATTGCTAATGCTCAAGATCCACAAAACCAGGGTAATCCGGTTTTCCCAGTCCAAATAGAACCAATCCCAGCCCAAGCTTTCAAAGCCCCAGTTTATCAGACTAAGGCTCCGTTCGAGTTCGAGGTTGACCCAACTACACTCAAGGTCAACAAACTGGAGAAATTGTTCAAAAGGGCACAAGGGGTTAATTCCATTCTAGGCATAGAGGATGGATGCACTGATTTCGCAGTTAAATTGCCAGATCGGTTTAAAATGCTGCACATTGATCATTTTGACAGTTCTGGGGATCCGATGGTTCACTTGTGATTGTTTTCAGATATCTTGCGGCTGATGGGCTTAACTAGACTACAGAAGCTGTCTTTCTTTGGTCGCACCATGTCGGGTATAGTGGCTATTTGGTATGCTAAGTTGGAAGATTCCATCAAACAGAATTGGGAGGAGATGGCCGAAGCCTTCATTGCTCAGTACTCTTACAATACACAAATTGAGGTCATAACTCGTGGTCTTGAGGCAACATGCCAAGAGCTGAAGGAGGGTTTCTCTGAGTTTGTGACAAGATGGAGAGCTAAAGCCTTGATAATGACCACGAGGCCTTCCTAGAAGGACCAGATCAGAATGGTTGTTCGGAATTTGCAACGTAAGTTGTTACAAAAAATAATTGTGCTTTCGTTGTTTACGTTTACAGAACTTCATGAAATGGGAGTGCAAATCGAAGATGCCATGAAGCAAGGGCTTATTACAGATGAGAAGGAGTTGGCAAAAAGGTTGTTTGTTCGCAATTCCAATGCTGCCAGTGGTAGCATAGCTGCGAGGGCATCGGATGTAAGTGTTGTTACCACGACAAAAACTGCTGACCCCTTTGCCAATACAGGATCACAAACATCATCCAACCCTGCCCGACCCTAGAGGACTTTTAACCAGCTATACATGATCCTTTCCAAAGCCATGCAAGTGCTCATCAATAAAGGGCACCTCAAACCCTTAGAACCTCGTCACTCCCTGACCTTCTTTTACCCAAGCATAATCCTGCAAAGTACAATGCTTTTCACCAGCAGCATGGTCATGACACCGACCAACGCTACCCTTTGTGTCATGAGATTCAGGATCTCATTGACAACAAGGTTATTGCTCCACCTCAGAAACCAAATGTAACCACAAATCCACTCCCAGCCCATAATCAAGTCCCCCCCATCCCGAAATCTTAACCTTATCCATACACTGGCCACCTCTTATGATCCCAGCATATATATTACCTCATTCTACTATCAAAACCAATGTTGTTCATTCCTGAGGGCACAAATTTGTGCATGATGGGCACATTTAAGCCACAACCTGAGCCTTACATTATGGTGACAATATCCATGGTAAATGAGGGTCTGGCCTCGAAAAGAGGTATTAGCCTGTCGTCGGAGTGTCCCAGGGACTTGTTTGAAAATGCATATGATCCGAGTTGCTATATTATGCCAACTAATCAAATCAGACCTAAAGTCATGTTACCAATCTCGATAGATATTAATGTGGTTAAGGAGGATGGCCTAAGCCAAGGGTTGGATGATTTGGTAGATCTCGAAGAAGATTTGGACAATCTGCAGTTCTTTGATGAGCATGACTAGGGAGATGTACAGATCAGGTGGTTTGACCTAAACGGATCGACTGATAACACCGGATGGCTGAGCGATGAGCCAGACAAGGAGGAAAAAACTGGGATAAAATTGAAGGGAAATGAAGCAGAGGTAGCTGCAGTGACCAGGAAAGTTGATAATAAAGGAAAACTGTCGGAGAGCACATGTATGGGAAACCCAAGTCAAGAAGTGGGAGTTGTGAACACTATAGATATTGAACAGGAAGTTGCATTGAGGCAGTTTAAGAGAGAAAGAGTTGAGGATAGCCAGAAAACTGCAACCACATGTCGCCCTAAGGGGGGGACTTGTATTGTGAAGATGATTCAAGTGGAGCCGAACAATTGTTTGTTGGCAACTGATGGTGAGTGGTGGGATGACAATGATTTGCATTTGGCCTATACCGAGGAAGATTAGGGAGACTGTCTCCCGAATAATATATGGTATGTGGAGGAAATAAACAATCTTACCCACAGTGGATGGTATTTTAAGCCGCCTCACCTGGATCAAGCAGAGGCGTTTGGAAGGGACGAGGAGGCCGAGAAACAAAGAAGAAACAACTAGAAGAGGAGTCATTGCTGAAGCAACTCAAGAAAATCCAAGCTGATATCTCTATCTAGGGGCTCCTTATGGCTTCACGGGTGCACCGGCAGGCAATATTGTCGGCAATGGACAAGGCTAAATTGTCCATTGATACTACGCCAAAGCAACTTGTGGGCCTGGTCTTTCTAGGAGGTGCCAAGCCAACGCTCACTTTCTCAGACAAAGAGCTGCCGCCAAAAGGCTCGGCCCACAATAAGCCATTATGTATTTCTATGGAATGTAGGAAGAAGTAGGTGCCGTGGTTCTACCATTAATGTCTGTCTATCTCGTATTGCCTATACAATTGGCCTTAAACTGACAGACTTTATCCCCATAACCCAGGTGATACGACCATATGATAACACAAGCCGAGAGGTCATGGGTACGGTGAAAGTACTAGTCTAGGTGGGCCCAGCTGAACAAGAGATCAAATTTCACATCTTGGATGTACCGGCTACCTTTAACCTGCTATTAGGGAGGCCTTGGTCACATCATGTGAAGGCTATGTCCTCTACTCTCCATCAAATGTTGAAGTACCCTCATGGGGGAGGAGTAACAATTGTCTTGGGGAACTCATCTATCCATCTGCCTCCAGAGGTGACTATGCCAATCCTAGAAATCAACAATGGCGATGAAGATGCATTCCTCTCGGGATTCACTTTGGCTGAAGCTTGGGTAGTGCAGACCATTTTGGCTGTAAACAAAGGCATGTACATTAGTGCCTAGTCCATATACTTTATGAACAAGCTGCGGGAATGAGACTTGGAAAAAGCGGACGGAAAGGTGTTGCAGCATCAGTAGAGGTGCCACACAACCCACATACCTTTGGACTGGGCTATGTGCCCACCAAAGAGGAATGGATAAGGAAGGGAGTAGAGATAAAGGGTAGAGCCAAGGCCAAGAGAGCTGGGAAGCATTACAAGCTCGTCCACAGGCCAATCTGGGGGACACTCAACAACCGTTTTGTTCGAGAGGGAGAGGATTTCCTTTTTTGTGGCTTTCCTGAGCCTTAGACAAATTCCTTAAAGAAGCGCGCCCTCAGATTCGAGATTTTCTTTGATCTGTAGCTGCAGGACAATGATGAAGAAAGGATTGAACCAAGCATCAAAGTTAGCCAGAGCACGGAAGATGACTCAAACAGCAGCGAGGTTAAAGTGGGGGTAGCACTGGCCAATCTCTTAACAGATCCTACGGCTGACCTAGAGAATTTAGGGGATTACTTTACTGTCTCCATGATCGGGGAAAAATCGGTCGTGGACCCAATCTCTAGAATTTTGGATGTATCGAGGGCACCGCGTCTTACTTGGCAGCTGAAGGAATGCTTTCTTTCCAGTTCTGAATCGGGTGATGAGCCAGAATCTGATTCCACTGGGTCTATGGAGTCGGGATTAAATTCGAGTTCTTTGGGTTCTAAGTCTGGTATTTCTGGGGGTGGTAACCTGGATACCAAAGTCCTGTCTAGGTCTTCATTCAACTTTTCTTTTGAGTCTGTAACCGAAGATCTAAACCTTTTGAATGAGAACTTTGCGGATTCTGTGTACTTCTCCATGCCACTTATTTGTTGTGTTGACCAAGATTTTCAGAATTTTAACGAAAATGAAGGGGAAGAAATTCCTCTGGCTTTGAAAAACTTGATTAATCGAGAGAATGAGAGGTTTGCTAAGTCTTGTTTTGATGAAATCATTGCCATTAATGTGGGTACTGAGAAGGATCCACGCTTGGTCCAGATCGGGTCTATATTGTCTTCGGAGGAACGCAAGCATTTAATCGCTTTATTAAAAAATTTCAGAGATGTTTTTGTGTGGTCCTATGAAGACATGCCTGGAATTGATCCCGAGATCTTACAACACCGGATCCCTCTTGACCCTGAGGCCTGACTAGTCAAGCAGAAGCTACGTAGAATTCATCCGGATTGAGCACCGAAAATCGAGGAAGACGTTACTAAGAAAATTGATGCAGGATTCTTATTAGTATCCAAGTATCCGACCTGGTTGGCTAATATTGTCCCAGTGCCAAAGAAGTATGGCAGAATTCAGATTTGCGTCGACTTCAAAGACTTGAACAAAGCGAGTCTGAAGGATGACTTTCCACTGTCGCATATTGATGAGTTGGTGGACTTTACTACTGGTCATGCCTTGCTTTCCTTTATGGATAGGTTTTCTAGGTACAGTCAGATTCTGATGGCATCGCAAGACTGGGAAAAGACTGCTTTCACCACGCCATAGGGTACGTACTGCTACCCAGTCATGTCTTTTGGGTTGAAGAATGCTGGGGCTACCTATTAGAGGGCTGCGACCACCATTCTACATGACATAATCCACAAAGAGGTTGAGATGTATGCAGACGACATGATTGTCAAAGAGTGAGAAGGCCATTACACCACACTAGAAAAATTCTTTCAACAAATTAGGGAATACATATTAAAGTTAAACCCGCAGAAATGCACCTTCGACGTAACGGTAGGAAAAATGCTGGGCTTTCTGATCACGTAGAGGGGAATTGAAGTAGATCCTTCCAAAATCAAGGCCATCTTAGAAATACCACCACCAAGGACTGAAAAGAAGGTGCGCGGCTTTCTGGGTAAAGTGCAATTCATTAGACGTTTATTTTCAAATTAACCTTGACTTGTGAACCACTATTCAGTCTCCTAAAGAAAGGAAAGAAATTCCGATGCGACGATCGATGTTAGTTTGCTTTTGAGCAGGTTAAGTAACACCTCCAGAATCCACCTGTGTTGTCGCCACCAGAGTCGGGGAAGCCTTTGATTTTGTATTTGTCAGTGACAGACTCGACCATGGGGTGTATGCTCGCTCAAGAATTTGAAGATAAGGTGGAGAAGGCCATTTATTACTTGAGCAAGATGATGCTAGACTACGAAACCCGCTATACTCCCCTGGAAAAAGCTTGCTTATCCTTGGTATGGGCTACCAGGAAGTTGAGGCACTACTTTTTAGCTCACTCTGTAATCCTGGTTTCGAGATTAGATCCCATCAAATATCTCTTTGAGAAACCAGCACTTACGGGCAAGCTAGCTCGTTAGCTGCTTTTTCTCTTCGAATTTGATCTCAAATATGTTATACGCAAGTCAGTTAAAGGAAGAGCTATAGTGGTATTCCTAGCGACCACCCAGTAGAGGGCAATGAGGCGGTGGAATATTTGTTCCTAGATAAAGACATTCTACAAATCAAAGAGGAAACTTGGACGATGTACTTTAACGGAGCGTCCAATCAGCACAGTTATGGGATAAGTGTGTTGCTGATAGCACCCGATGATTCCTATATACCCTTAGCCTTCAAACTCTGGTTCAAAGTGTCCAACAACAAAGCAGAATATGAAGTGTGTATTGTTGGTTTGGAAGCTACCCTAGAACTAGGGGCAACAAAGTTAGATGTCATTGGGGACTCAAACTTGGTTGTCTTTCAAGCAAACGAAGATTGGAGGGTCAAAGAAAAGAAGATGAATGTTTACCATCAGGCCCTGGATATGCTGATTCCAAGGTTTGAAAAACTAACATTCACGCACCTGCTAAAAGAGAACAACCGGTTCGCTGATGCTTTGGCAACTCTATCTTCTATAGTAGATATCCTGCTGGGAGTAAAGATGCGTCCAATCATTATCGAA
>JAPPVO010002452.1:0-12698 GCA_030407325.1 Camellia japonica
TACTCTAGGTTGCATCTTGTATGCGCTACATTAGGCACTTAACATGAAATTAGAGTCATGCATGTGTGCTAACTAGTTTGTTGTTTTGGCACGAGTACGAGTGATGTGAGTATTTATGCTTTAGCATATCGCATGCGTGTGAATGTTAACATGACAGCATGATTACCATGTGGCTAAGTGCTTATATGAGATAAACTGTTTGAATGCCTGTGGGTGAAGGTTGGATTGCTTGAGTTGGAAAAACTCGTTGAAATCCGTGTTTTAGCCTACTTGCGAGTAGCAAATTCCAAAGCCTTTTCAAAACAAACGGATATGCAATGCTTATTTCCAAATTAGGCAATCTAGTCTATACTTGTTTGCTGCGCGCATAACATAGTAATTCTAGGCTAATCATTGGAATAAGAACATGTAATGTTTTCAAAATCGGATATCACGGTTAGTAGAGGCCGGTCTTCGGACCGGGCGAAAAGGGGGTGCTCATAGCTGACCTTCCCCGATCGTACCCAAGCTCCGAGCCCAAGACATTTGGTGATGACGGACACGTGGCCTTCGGCACCGAGTCAGGGTTTCCTAATTCCCCCATAAAAAAAAATATTTAGGTGGCGACTCTGTATCTGGCAAAGCAGTCCATGTTTGGCACTTCTTTCAAAATCTGTTTTCTCAAAACGATTTTGCCAGAATTGGACTCTTTGGTTCAGATTAAGAACCGTGACAATTTGAGTCCGAACTGTAGTGAACCCAATATGAACGGAACGGGACTTAACTCTCCCGGGGCGTTCGGGGACGTCTACAAGCACCTGCCCCTAAACATGCCGATGTGCCTTGGGGTCTGCTTCCTTTGTGTGATGCGTCCTCCGTGATTCTTCTCTTCTTGGCTCCCTTCGTCCGACCTCCCTGGAAAATCGGTGAGAGTGTCTTTCACTCCCGTCGTTCTGAAGGGCTATGGGGATTTTTCTTTGCCCTCCCTGCTGGGCATGGCTGCTGGAATCGGCGTGTCCTACAGCGGGAACGGCGGCTGCATGACGTTATTTTGCGTCATGAAATTGACAACTGACTGCAGGTCTGCCAATTGTTTGCCATCTCCTTCATCTCTTCGTTCCTCCGTAGGCATCTATCCTTCCATACCTGGAGGCCGTCTTCGTGTGTAATAGCCACTTCAATCTGGTTTCTTTGGTGCGCCGCTAATCTAGCTGACGTCCTTCACTCCGTGATTCTGGTCACGGGTTTCTGCGTTGTATTCATCTCCTGTGACATCCAGGTCAATAGGTCTCCCACTTCCAGCAGGAGTGTCGTCCCCAATCTTTTCCTTATGTCCGTTGCTGGCCATCTATTCTCCTATCTTTCCCACAGACGGCGCCAAATTGTGTGAGTAATTTTCCGATCACACTGCCAACTCAGTGATCAGCTGGAGAGAACTGGCAGAATAGATGACACCTGGCTAACCTGCAACAGAAAGAGAAGATTCCGGCGGTAGTTCTTCCACCCAGGGGTACTCCGACGATCAAGTCAGTATATCTCAAAGATAATCAAGTGCTAAATTCACTGCTCAAAGCATAAATTGCGTACCTTAGACCCATGGGGTGCCTCCCTTTTATAGTTTTTACTCAATCCTAGTCCCACTAGAAGCCTGACTTCTATGGACTCCCATTTAGTGCTTACTTTGGACTCTACAAGAGATAAGGATAGACTCCCTAGGAATACTATCCTTATCCATCTTGAAGTTTTTTCATTCTTGGACTCTTGTCCCCTATCTGCTCATCTCGGATTCGATATCTTCGGAGGTCACCTCGGCAACACCGAGATCACCTCGGCATAATGATCAGGACACATGGCACCTCGGCTGACACGTCGACGTCATCTTGCCACGTGTCGGTACTCAAAAAATATATCCCCACAACTTTTTAGCCTAATAAGACGAAATGTCACATCCAAACCATAATTATTTTATTTTTTTCTCTCATAAAAGTCAAAAAAGTCAAAAAACTTATCCCAAACGAAACTTTTTAGCCCCAGACTAAAATAACCAAAAAGCTAAAAAGTCAACCTACATCCCAAATAAACCCATAAAATGAAATAGAAAATAAGAAAAAGATTAAGACTCATCATTTAATATCACAATTATATTTATAATGACATAACAAATTATGTATCAACTTTTAATATGTTATAAATTTAACAAAAATGATTGAGAGCTGAACTCTAGAGAGCTTTAATCGAGGTGGGCCTTACTGTGATGTGATGTTTAAACTTGATTTTCCATTTTTTTATTTTTTATTTTATGTGTGCGCTTTGCCACATCACTAGAGCTCAAATTAGAGCTTTAGTTTTAAAGCTCTTAATCACTTTCCTAAATTTAATTATGTAAAGCTTTTTTCATATAATAACTAGTTTAAAAAACAACCCTAAATATTAACCTCACAATTTTATTGGGCTAAATATGTTTACTTTAAAGATAATGTCATATGTACCTACTTTTACTTTTATTTTATTTTATTTCTCACACGAGGTATAAGCCTCATGCTTTAAGTACCTCTAAGATCACCCTTAGAGCATCCTCAGCGGGGCATTTCCCTAAATAAGCTAAAATAGTAAGTCAATTCCCAAACTAAGCCTAGTTTTCAAAGAATTCCCAAAATAAGCTAACTCGCGGTTCACAATCGCGATTTCAACATTTTTCCGCCTGTCCCGTGTGAAAGTGGGGAATTCTTAAAATCGTGGTTACGAAAAGCGATTTCGATTAAGAAATCGAGGTTACAAAACGTGATTTTAATTAACTTTTGAACTCGCTGTTACAAACCACGAGTTCATCCAAAAAAAATTTTGTTCTGAATTCGCTGTTCCTAACCCCGCTTTTATCAAAAATAATTTTTGTTCTGAACTCGCTTTTTATAACCACGAGTTCATCCAAAAAAAAATTTGTTCTGAATTCGCTGTTGAGAACCCCGCTTTTATGAAAAAAAAAAATTTGTTCTGAACTCGCTGTTTGTAACCACGAGTTTAGCAAAAACTATTTTTGTGCTGAACTCGATGTTCCAAACGACGTTTTATGAACAACAATTTTCTTTTGAACTCACTCTTTCGAACCACGCTTTTTGGCCTGCCTCTTTCCCACCGTAAATTTTTTTTTTTACTTTCAATTTAACTGAATTCTAAAGAAGAAGAAATTTTTTTTTTTTTTTTTCTGTTGTCATTGTTTTGGTGATAATGTATTTCAGAATAATTTTTGGGTAAAATTGTTTTACTAAAACCGTTCTCATGTTAATTTTTTTTTCTTTTCTTTTGTCTTTATTTTGGGTTAGAATGTGTAATTAGCATTTTTTTTTGGTTTGACTAAAGTAAATTTATTTTGTTTTTTTTTGTGTTTGTTTTGGGTTAGAAGGTAATAATGTAATTCATAAATTTTTTGAGCTTTAGTAAAGCCGTTTTGTTTTGTAATTTTTTATTTTATTTTATTTTTTCTTTGTTTTGGGTTAGAAGGTGTTATTCAGTAATTTGTTTGGGCTTTAATAAAGCCGTTTTCATTTAAATATATATATTTTTTCTTTTGTCTTTGTTTTGGGTTAGAAGGTGATAATGTAATTCATAAATTTCTTTTCGCTTTACTAAAACCATTTTCGTGCAAAGTTTTTTATTTTTTATTTTTTTCTCCTGTCTTTGTTTTGGGTTAGAATGTGTTATTCAGAAATTTGTTTTGGCTTTACTAAAGCCGTTTTCATGTAAATAAATATTTTTTTTTTCTGTTGTCTTTGTTTTGGGTTATAAGGTGATAATGTAATTCATAAATTTCTTTTCGCTTTACTAAAGCCGTTTTCATGTAAACTTTTTTATTTTTTATTTTTTTCTCGTCTTTGTTTTGGGTTAGAATGTGTTATTCAGAAATTTGTTTTGGCTTTACTAAAGCCGTTTTCATTTAAATAATTTTTTTTTTTTCTGTTGTCTTTGTTTTGGGTTAGAAGGTGATAATGTAATTCATAAAACCTTGAGGAAAAAACACATAAGTCTCCCACAAAAATACATAAGTAGTACAGACATAAGTCTCGGACAACAATACATTGTGGACACCATGAACTGAACACACAATACATAGATAAACATAAAAGTTAGACAGACAAATATTAGCCAGACAATCTGACAAACTCATTACGGAAACACTTACTCTAACACAGACATTACATATTAATGCATGACCTAATATTGCCGAAGTGTAGACATTAACACCTAATTCGCGCTTAAATCGGTAGGTGGCTCAGAGTCTGAACAATCCGAAAGCTCAGCGTCAGAGACAAGCTGAGGATCCTCCATGATACCCTTGATAGCCGCATCATTTGGTTCTGTTTTGTTCTTCTGGGCATCCTTCTTAACTATGTATAGCTGCATATCGCGGGCTAACCTACGGCGCATTTGAGAAATCTCACGTTGTAGTCTTTCACATAGTCGATCAACATTATCAGGATCTTCCTTTTGGATCTCAACAGAACGTGCTTTTGGCACCTTCAGTCGATTTTCCCGACATAATCTTTCCATTTGCACTCGCTCTATAAATAGTGCGGGCCACTTCAGAAGTCTAGTGTTTGCTAAACCATATCCTGTTTGATTATCTGATGGATCCTTCACCAAACCACATGGATCTCTATAGTACTTGGGCATGACAAAATGTCGCTTCCCGCACAAGAGGCATCTAACAAAGGAAATGGTGTTTCATCTTCAGCATCGCCACTTCCCCTTCCCCTTCACTTCCCTTCCCTCCTCGTCGTGAACTGTCACCCCTTTGCAAGTTCCTACCACCTCTGCGATTCCCACTCCCTCCCATGAACCATGTAGCCATGCTAATTTTTTAAAACAAATGAATGATAATTTGTAGGGCGAAATGAGTTGTAAGGTTGTGTCTTCACCTTTAGTCGTTTATATAGTTGGTTATGAACAGCTTTAGAAAGATGGCCCTGCATGACAATCCCACATATACGAACAAGGTATGAGTTGTCAGTAGAATGAAAAAACAAAGAAAAGGAAATATTATGTACCAAGTCACGTTACTTGGCAATCCATCTGCATATACCGACAAAATAAGGGCATGCTCACTGTAAGGTAAATCAGTGAATTCACTGTTGCCATGTGACTTTATGAATTCAGAATCCCACATATATTAATAAGAAATGAGTTGTCATTGTAATAAAAAAATCGAGCAAAAAATCGAGAAAACCAAAGCCTGTGCACCAAGTCACATGACTTGACAATCCATCTGCATATACCGACAAAATAAGGGCATGCTCACTGTAAGGTAAATCAGTGAATTCACTGTTGCCATGTGACTTTCTGAATTGAGAATCCCACATATATTAATAAGAAATGAGTTGTCACTGTAATAAAAAAATCGAGCAAAAAATCGAGAAAACCAAAGCCTGTGCACCAAGTCACATGACTTGACAATCCATCTGCATATACCGACAAAATAAGGGCATGCTCACTGTAAGGTAAATCAGTGAATTCACTGTTGCCATGTGACTTTCTGAATTGAGAATCCCACATATATAATAAGAAATGAGTTGTCACTGTAATAAAAAAATCGAGCAAAAAAAGAGAAAACCAAAGCCTGTGCACCAAGTCACATGACTTGACAATCCATCTGCATATACCGACAAAATAAGGGCATGCTCACTGTAAGGTAAATCAGTGAATTCACTGTTGCCATGTAACTTTATGAATTCAGAATCCCACATATATTAATAAGAAATGAGTTGTCATTGTAATAAAAAAAATCGAGCAAAAAATCGAGAAAAACAAAGCCTGTGCACCAAGTCACATGACTTGACAATCCATCTGCATATACCGACAAAATAAGGGCATGCTCACTGTAAGGTAAATCAGTGAATTCACTGTTGCCATGTGACTTTCTGAATTGAGAATCCCACATATATTAATAAGAAATGATTTGTCACTGTAATAAAAAAAATCGAGCAAAAAATCGAGAAAACCAAAGCCTGTGCACCAAGTCACATGACTTGAAAATCCATCTGCATATACCGACAAAATAAGGGCATGCTCATTGTAAGGTAAATCAGTGAATTCACTGTTGCCATGTGACTTTCTGAATTGAGAATCCCATATATATTAATAAGAAATGAGTTGTCACTGTAGTAAAAAAATCGAGCAAAAAATCGAGAAAACCAAAGCCTGTGCACCAAGTCACATGACTTGACAATCCATCTGCATATTGTAGACACCCCATTTTTGACCGACCTTAAGACTCAGACGTCACCGATTGAGCGCTCGGTGATGTTGCATACTGTGCTCATTCAGAAGTCTCAGAGTCGCGACCGTGCGCCCAGCCTCCGAACTTCCGAATCCTCTTCTGTGCCTTGTCTCGGTTTGCGAACCAGACTCGGTTTGCGAACCAGACTCGGTTTTCTCTCCTGAGGGAAGGGAGTAGTCCTGTAGACTATTTCTCGGTGGCCGTGGGCTACATTTCGTGGCCGTAGGCCATTTTGCCCATTTCGGAGCCTGGTTCCCGGTTTTCGGAGCCGTCAGGCTGTGTGCCTTGGTTCGGGACCACCCAACCATCTCTGATTTCTCCGGTTCTTGGCAGGTACCTCTGTTTTATCATAACGAGGAACACTGGGGTCTCAGATACCCACTTCGTGGCCGAATGCCACTTTCGGTGCTTACAGCCGGTTTTCGGGCCCCGAACCTCGCGGTTTGGTCCCCGAGCATTCATTTCGCATCGATTTTTGTTCATTCTTGGCAGGTACCTCTGTTTTATCATAACGAGGAACACTGGGGTCTTAGATACCCACTTCGTGGCTGAATGCCACTTTCGGTGCTTACAGCCGGTTTTCGGGTCCCGAACCTCGCGGTTTGGCCCCGAGCATTCATTTTGCATCGTTTTTTGTTCATTCTTGGCAGGTGCCTCTGTTTTATCATAACAAGGCACACTGGGGTCTCAGATACCCACTTCGTGGCCGAATGCCACTTTCGGTGCTTACAGCCGGTTTTCGGGCCCCGAACCTCGCGGTTTGGGCCCCGAGCATTCATTTTGCATCAGTTTTTGTTCAATTTTGGCAGGTACCTCTGTTTTAGCACCAGGAAGATCACTGGAGGGTGGGAGGCCAGCAATTATATCAGATAACCAGTTATGCTCCTCCGGCGCCCGTTTTTCTCACTTCCGGGCTAATGTTGAACACCCTAGAGCCATTTTCTTCCAACCACAACTACATATTTGTGATGAGGGCACATGGGAGGACCCTAAAAAGTGATGGCCGGCCAGTAATTGTGATTTTCATTTTTGAGCCTCTCTTTCAAGTGCAATGTTGTGACTCCTGCTCCAGAGTTGTCAAATTCCAATCATAGAACCTTGTTCTACACACCTGGGAGGACACCAAAAGTTGGTGGCCGGCCATTAATTGTTGGGTTCATTTTTGGCCATGGCCGGCCGGCCATGGGGAGTGGCTGGCCGACCAGTGGGGTGGCCGGCCGGCCATCTTCAAGAAAAGTAGCTGGCCGGCCTGCTTTCTCCTTTTGACCACTTTACAGCTGTCCAGCTGTTTTTCAAAATATCTCAGCCCTCCGGGGGATATTTTGGGAGGGAAAGCTTGGGTGCATTTCCCTCCCCTTTTACACCCCTTTCTTGCCCATTTAAGGGGCTGACCTTCTCCTTTGTGAGGGTTAGCAACTTTTCTCTCAAGAGCACATCTCCATTTGCCTCCATTTCCCTCTTCAAAAGCTCCAAAAACCTTCAAGTTCCTAGCCCATTTGTTCATTAACCCTAAGCTTCACCATCACCACCTCCATTCCAGCAGCAAAGGAGGATTTTTCAGAGGCTAAGAAGCAACAAATTGAAGCCAAGAAGCAACAAAAGCTTGATCTTCAAGGGTAAGTCACTATTTCCCCCTTTTGAGCACATTTTTGCATCAATTCTTTACCCTACTTGATCTCTGTTTTGGGCTCCGAACCTACTGATTTTAGGCTTATTTTGAGCCCCTCTTCAACATTGAAGAAGGGCTCAACCTTGTTTGGTACCTCTATGATGCACCTCTTTCAATATCACTCTTTGTGCCAATATTTTGCATGCTTTATTTGGATTATGAGTGATCCATTTTCGAGCCTGATATAAACTTTGAGTGGGCCTATTTTGAGCCCCTCTACAACATTGTAGAAGGGCTCAACCATGTTTGACCTCTCTATCATGCACTTTCTTTGTAAATCTCCATATTTACCGTAAAATTGCATGATTTATTTGGCCTGTTTGTGATCTGATTTGGAGCATCTCATGAACTGATATTGTGCTTATTTTGAGCCTCTATTCAACATTGAAGAAGGGCTCAACCTTGTTTTCATGCTCTGCATGCCACTTGCTTTGAATTCATGTCCTACCCTTGCTCTTGCATGCTATTTTTAGCTCATGAGTGATCTGTTTTCGAGCATGAAATATAATGTGAGTGGGCCTATTTTGAGCCCCTCTTCAACACTGAAGAAGGGCTCAACCATGTTTGGTAACTCTACCTTACACTTGCTTCACAATTCCTCCAATTTACCGTAAAATTGCATGCTTTGTTAGGCTTTCTTAGCTTCTGTTTTGAGCCTTCATCAGGCTAGGAAAGAGTCTTATTTTGACCTTCTTGTCATATTTTGTTAAGGGTCCAAGACTGTTTGATGCATCATTTTGGTATCTCATGTTATAGTCTTTGTTGGCTTTATTTTGCATGCTATGTTGAGCATATTTACATACTGAATTGGGGGATGTCATCTACTGAAAATGTGCATATTTTTGGTCCTCTTTAATGTTGTAGAACTTAATTTTTCAGTTTGAGCATTTTACATATCACTTGCTTCATTATTCCCCTCTTTTCCCCCATTTTTGCATGCTATTTTTGCCATACTTGTGATTGTTGTTTGGCCATTCTTTGTACTATAAAAATGCTATTTTTGGGGCTGCCTAGCATCTGTATTTACATGTCATGTCCATACTGCGCATGTTTGGCATAGCTATAGGCCATTTCGGGTGCATAACATTGCACTTCGGGCATCGGGTGTAATTTTGCTATAATTCGGGGACTGTTTTTGCATCATTTTGGCTGCTGAAATTTACATTTTCCATATGCCATATGCTACATTTCATTTATATCATCGCCTCGGTTTGCGTGCCTGTGTGCACGTATTTCGAGGCACCTCACTTTTTATCCGACGGCCTCCCGTGTGAGTGTGGCTGAGGCCCTCTCATGTTGGTATAAGCCCAATTTGCATCGTGTATGTCATTTCATGCTTTAATGCATCGCCTCGGTTTGCGCGCCCATGTGCACGCATTTCGAGGCATCTCATTTTTATCCGACGGCCTCCCGTGTGAGAGTGGCTGAGGTCCTCTCATGTTGGTATAAGTCCATTTTGCATTCTGTATGCCATTATTCGCATCATTGCATTCCGTATGCCATTTTCTCGGTTTGCGCGCCCGTGGGCACGCACTTCGAGACATCTCATTTTAGCCTCATTATACATCATTCCCATGTCATTTTGCATTCCGTATGCATCGCCTCGGTTTGCGCGCCCGTGGGCACGCATTTCGAGGCACTTCTTTTTTTATCATGCATATTGCATCGTGTATGTCATTTTATGCTTTAGGATCATTTTCTTGATTTGCGTGCCCGTCTGGCACGCGTTCCGAGACATCTCATTTCATAGCATTGTACAAGCTAGGATTGTATATTAGTTGCATTTCATGCATACCATGCATATTGCATTCGTGTTCGGGATAAGAGTTAGTCCGGGCACGGGAAACGAGGCACGTTTCGTACTCCGAGTGACGGAACGGGTCTCAATTCCCAAGTCACCGACACTCCGGATTACCCATGATGGAGTTAGGTATTGCTGTAGCATTCATCTGCATTGCACCCAATATTGAGTTGTGCAATCCGATTCTCGGCCATCATGCATCGATATGCGTGATTGGTGGCACGAGGATCGAGGCATGCATATATTTGTGAAATACATTGCTATGCCCTTTTCTGCTCTCTGTTGTAGCAAAATAAGGAATCAGCAACTTTTCGGAGTCTGGCGCGCATTTCGAGAACAATTGCAAACAGAGGCTAAATTGGGCATCCCAGTGGATTTCCGCGCAAGGCAGCCCAGCATGCATCATTTATCAGAATCGAGGCAGCCCCCTGGCTTGCATGCCAGTTTAAAGCTTTCTTAGTTTAATTTGTTAATTAATTAGGAATCTGTACATTTATTCGGACTGTTATTTCGGACTGTACTATTCTTTCATTTCGGACTGTATATTTATTCGGACCCTCTGCGCGAGGGCAAAACTGTAATAAGTGTGCGTGAGTGTGATGTATGTCTTCCAACCCTACGTCTTTCTTCCCTTTTATTTACCCGCTTATGATGGTTAGATTAGGGCATATTTCAATTAGCATACAGTATGACAGCATGTTTGCATTCATTCATCTGTTTTGCACGCACCGGGCTCGGCGCATCATACTAACTACATTTGTATTTCAATTCCGAGTTGAATACTTGTTAGTTGTAGCATTCCACATACCATGTTTAGAATAGCCGAGCCTACTATAGTTTGCACCTTTGCATGCGTTGCATTAGGCATTTCTGTATAATTAGGATCATGCATGATTTCTAATCGGTTTTCTGTTTTGGCTCGGAGTACTCGGTGAGTTTTATGCTTTAGCATCCTTGCATGCGTGTGAGTGACTGCCATGAATAGCATGCTTACCATGAGGCTATTTGCTTATGTGATATTACTGCCTGAATGCCTGTGGGTGGAGGTTGTGTTACTTGAATTGGGACGAATCATTGACTGTTTGTTTTAAGCCCACTAGATAGTGGCAAAATCATGTTTTCTAAGCCCACCTGAGGGTGGCAAATCCGCGTCTTAGCCTACCTGCGGGTAGCACCATCAAACCATTTTCAAACAACAAACATGAAATGTTTTGTTCCAATCCAGGCGATCCAGTCTATACTTATTTGCTGCGAGCATCACATAGTAACCTAGGCTAATAACCGGAATAAGAACTTACAATGTTTTCAAAATCAGATATCATGGTTAGTAGAGGCCGGTCTTTGACCGGGCGAGCGGGGGTGCTCACGAAGTGACCTTCCCCAATCGTACCCAAGTTCCCGAGCCGAGGCAACTTTGGTGATGACGGACACGTGGCCTTTGGCACCGAGTCAGGGTTTCCTAAATTTCCCATTTAAAAAACATTTAGGTGGCGACTCTGTATCTGGCGAAGCAGTCCATGTTTGACACTTCTTTCAAAAAATCTGTTTTTCAAAACGATTTGCCGGATTTGGACTCTTTGGTTCAAGATTAAGAACCGTGACATTTAAGTCCTTGAACTGTAGTGACCCCAAATATGAACAGAACGGGACTAAACCCTCCCGGGGCGTTCGGGGACGTCTACACATATACCGACAAAATAAGGGCTGCTCACTGTAGGGTAAATCAGTGAATTCACTGTTGCCATGTGACTTTATGAATTTAGAATCCCACATATATTAATAAGAAATGAGTTGTCATTGTAATAAAAAATCGAGCAAAAATCGAGAAAACCAAAGCCTGTGCACCAAGTCACATGACTTGACAATCCATCTGCATATACCGACAAAATAAGGGCATGCTCACTGTAGGGTAAATCAGTGAATTCATCGTTGCCATGTGACTTTATGAATTGAGAATCCCACATATATTAATAAGAAATGAGGTGTCACTGTAATAAAAAAAAGCGAGCAAAAATCGAGAAAACCAAAGCCTCTGCTCCAAGTCACATGTTAGGACAATCCATCTGCATATACCGACAAAATAAGGGCATGCTCCCTGTAAGGTAAATCAGTGAATTCACTGTTGCCATGTGACTTTCTGAATTAAGAATCCCACATATATCAAATTGGTGTTGAGGTAAATCTGTTTGTGTATAATTAATTGTAAATAGTGATTTTGACAAGCAAATCAAGTAAAACCAATTGGGTTTAAATTCCTTACTAGAGTCATCATTTTTGACTGGACTTCCAGGAATTGGAAGGCGACTCTTTCTTCTTTCCCGATGGAGATTGAAATTCTTTACGTATAGGATCCCTATTTCACGAGCCCCAGTTAAGGGAAGCTTTTCACCGAGCTACCTGTTCTGTTTTATGTGTTGTTCAAGGCAGTTGTTCGTTTGTATGAACTTTATTTAGTTCCCCAACTGGACCAACTACTTGGCTTTGAGCTTGTTTGTCCAGCCCTCCAAGTTTAGTTATCTGTCAACCCCCCTTCCTTACTAGAGTCATCATGTTTGACTGGACTTCCAAGAATTGGAAGGCGACTCTTTCTTCTTTCCTGATGGAGATTGAAATTCTTTACGTACAGGATCCCTATTTCACGAGCCCTAGTTAAGGGAAGCTTTTCACCGAGCTACCTGTTCTGTTTTATGTGTTTTAAGTATTCACATAATTCAACATACATTAATCCATTCGTTAATCCAGAACATTCATTAACTCATTGCAATTCAATAAAGAAAGTCATGAACTAATAAATGTGCAGTTATAAATGTAGTTATTTCATAAATTTCAGGTTCATAAAACAAATACTTGAAATACATCCGTACGTTAGATGAACAACAACATTGTCTTACACTCCAGTAACGAAGATATGAGACAACATACAAACATATATGAAAGATAAAGGTGTTTGATTTCTCATTCCTCATCTGACATGTAGT
>JAPPVO010002453.1:0-28859 GCA_030407325.1 Camellia japonica
CAAAAAGTGGTTCACAAGTCAAGGTTAATTTTGAGATAAACCGTCTTATGAATTGCACTTTACCCAGAAAGCCTCGCACCTCCTTTTCAGTCCTTGGCGGGGGCATTTCTAGGATGGCCTTGATTTTGGAAGGGTCGACTTCGATGCCTCTCTGTGTAATAAGAAACCCCAGCATTTTTCCCGCTGTAACACCGAATGTACATTTCTGAGGGTTTAGCCGCAACCGGAATTCCCTGATCCTTTGGAAAAACTTATGCAAGGCGGTGTAGTGGCCCTCTCTTTCCTTGGACTTGACAATCATGTCGTCCACATACACCTCAACCTCTTTGTGGATCATATCATGTAGTATTGTGGTCGCGGCCCGTTGATAAGTAGCTCCAGCGTTCTTCAACCCAAACGGCATTACCCTGTAGCAGTATGTCCCCCACGGGGTGGTGAATGCAGTCTTTTCCCTATCTTCTGGTGCCATCACTATCTGGTTGTATCCTGAGAAGCCATCCATGAATGAGAGCAATGCATGCCCTGCTGTGAAGTCTACCAACTCATCGATGTGCGGTAAGGGAAAGTCGTCCTTCGGACTAGCTCTGTTCAAATCCCTGAAGTCTACACACACCCGGATCCTGCCATCTTTCTTCGGTACCGGAACAATGTTGGCCAACCAAGTCGGATATTCAGATACCAGCAGGAAGCCTGCGTCGATTTGCTTGGTGACCTCTTCCTTAATCTTAAGAGCCCAATCCGGGCGGATCCTTCTGAGTTTCTGCTTGACAGGTCGGGCCTCGGGGTCAAGGGGGATCCGATGCTGTACAATCTCAGGATCGATTCCAGCATGTCTTCGTAGGACCACGCGAAAACATCTTTGAAATCTTTTAATAAAGCGACTAAGCGCTCGCGTTCCTCCAAAGACAACGTGGACCCGATCTGGACCAGCCGCGGGTCCTCCTCAGTACCAATGTTCACGGTAATGATTTCGTCCATTAATGGTTTAACAAATCTCTCTTGCTCTTGTTCAATTAAACGTTGTAAAATCGGAGGAACTTCGTCCTCGTCGTTTTCATCAAAGTTTTGAAAGTCTGAATTAATACAATAAATCAAGGGCACAGAAAAATACTCGGAAACCACAGATAGTTCATTCTCATTAGGCACATCCAAATCGTCCGATTCATTGGTTACAACAGACTCAAATGAAAAGGAAAAAGACGACCTAGACAGGACTGTGGCATTCGGGTTAACTTCCCCAGCAGTACCAGACTCAGACTCAGTCGAGCTGGAACCTGATTTCGACTCACAGGACTCGGTGGAATCAGATTCCGGCTCACTACCTGACCCGGTGCTGCTGGACAAAAATCCCTCCTCGTACTGTCAAGTGAGAGAGGGTGCGATTGATGCATCCAAGATAGCTGCTGGTAGGCCCACAGCCGTTCCATCCCCAATCATGGAAACCACGAAGTTATCCCCCAAGCACTCTTGGTCGATCGGAGGATCAGAGAGGAGACATGCCAGTGCTACCCCCATTTCAAATTCTGTGCCCTCAGGATCCCCTGCTTTACACTGCTTAGCCTCAGCTGGCGGGTCTGTCTGCTCTGTGGCAACGTCATCCCCGGATAGTTGCAAGTCAAAGAAAATCTCGAAGCCTGGGACGCGCTTCTTCTCCGCGTTCAGCCACGGCTCGGGGAAGCCACAAAATGGAAAGTCTTCCCCCTCCCGGACGAAGCGTCCGTTCAGGGTACCCTGAATGGGCCTGTGTATTAAGTCAAAAGGCTTCCCCGCCTTCTTCGCTTTGGCTCTTCCGGCCATCTCCTTTCCCTTTCTCACCCAGTCCTCTTTGGTGGGCAGATAACCCAGTCCAAAGGTATGCGGGTTGTGTGGCACTTCGGCCAATGCTGCGACTCCTTTCCTGCCGCTTCTTCCTAATCCCATCCCAGGGATATGTTGTAGCTTGTTCATGAGGTAGACGGATTGAGCACTGACGTACACACCTTCATTCACAGCCATAATATTTTGCACTACCCGGGCCTCTGCCAAAGTGAACCCCGATAAGAACACATTCTCCGCGCCGTGCTCGATTTCCAAAACTGGTGTAGACACTTCCGGTGGCGGGTGGATGGATGAATTTCCGAAGACAATAGCTACCCCCTTCCCGTGAGGGTATTTCAACATCTGGTGTAGAGTGGAAGAGACTGCCTTTACTTGGTGCAACCACGGCCGCCCCAAGAGTAAGTTGAAGGTTGCGGGAACGTCCAAGACATGAAATTCGATGTTGTGTTGTCCTGGACCAACCTGGGCCTGAACCTTGACAGTCCCCATCACTTCCCTGCTGTTATTATCGTAAGCTTTGATCACCTGAGTGGTTGGTATGAAGTCCGCGGGTTTCAACCCGATTGCATATGCTGTTCTGGCTGGGCAGACGTTGATAGCAGACCCGGTATCAACAAGTACCACCGGTATCCACTTATCTCTACATTCCACGGAGATGTAGAGGGGTTTGTTATGATTTACGCCCTCAGGCGGCAGTTCTTTGTCTGAAAAGGTTAATGCCGGGGAACCTCCTCCCGGAAAAACCAGCCCAACCAGCTGCTCTGGTGTAGTATCAATGGAGAGTTTGGCCTTGTCCATAGCAGATAGGACGGCCTGCCTATGTACCCTTGATGCCATAAGCAGTCCCCAGATGGAGATGTCTGCTTGTATCTTCTTTAACTGTCTCAGTACAGCTTCTTCTTCAATTTGCTTCTCTCTCTGTTTCTCAGCCTCTTTATCTTTTCCAGATGTTTCGGGTTGGTCTAGGTGTGGGGGCTTGAAGTACCGCCCGCTCCTGGTCATGTGGTCCACCTCATCGAGGTACCAAGTGTCATCTGGTTGAGCACCTGCCCAATCTTCATCCGTGTGGGCAAGACATAAGTCATCGTCTTCCCACCACATCCCGGTAGCGTCCAACAAACACCTATCTGGTTCTGGCAAGTTTGTACTCTCGGTACTTTCATCCCATATGCTCACAACATATCCTACTTTCGTGCTCGCAGCACTTTCAATCTCTTCATGGTTCTTGGCTTTCCGGATTCTCTCAGAATCCCACTTCTTCCCTTGCTCTTCGCGCGTTAGTATAGTTTGTTGTTCAGTTTTCATAATATCTTGATCCCGAGCGAAATTCTTTGTACCGGCGCTCTCCGGCAATCCATTCTGACTCTCGGCCCTTCCGACCATCATTGATACCCTTGCCCCTGCTGGGCCTTGCTCTGGCTGAAGTTCCACGACATCTGGCTGATCATCTAACCATCCGATAACTTCCGCCGACTCCTCATATCCAAACCAGTTGACTGTTACATCCCCTGATTCCTGGTCGTTGAAGAACTGGAGGTTGGCAAAATCTTCTTCCACTGTTGTCAGACCATCTGCCCCTTGTTCAAGTCTGTCCCCCCGAATCATGCACAGTTCAGCTTTTTCTGGTAGCCCCACACTCAACTCCGACTGGCCCACTGGTAGGATGTATCCGCTCGGATCATAGGCTCTTCCAGCTAGATTCCCAGACTGTTCCATCCCAGACTCAATAATTCTTCCTTCCTCTGAAACCTGCCCCATTCCATCTTCGATGGTCACCACTTTTGGCTCAGATTGGGTTGTAAAGGCGTCCAACATGCACAAGTCAGTGCAGTCAGGAAGGATCACCTCCGGTTTGGGTAGGTGAGAGGGAGTAATATAGATACTAGGATCGTAGGACACGACCCCAGTTTGGATGAAATTGACTCTTTTGGGTGGTGGATCTTGGTTATGTGCGGGGAGTGGGTTGGTTGTGACGTTGGGTCTTTCGGGAGGCAGAATAATATTTTTGTCAACGAGGTCCTGAATCTCGTGACGCAGCCGGAAACATTGGTTTGTATCATGGCCATGCTGCTGGTGGTACGCACAGTACTTGGCCGGGTTGTAGGAAGGGGGGAGTGGATTTGGTAATGGCATCGGCTCTAGGGGTTTCAGATGCCCCTTTTTGATTAGAACCCCGAGAGCCTTGGACAAAGGCATGTATAGTGGAGTGAAGGTTCTTTGGCCTCTGGACTGATATCTCGGGGCTTGGGTACTGCCCCCGGATGTACTAGAAAAGGGTGTGGCCGCCGCGGGCCTTGGATGGGGAAGGGGAGTGGTGGTGACCATACCGACCTTCGAAGTCCTTGTGTTTGCAGCGCCACTCGGGCCTGCGTTGTTATTGCGGTTGAATGTCCTTCGGGGCTGCTCCCGGTCCTGGTCGATCAGGCCTTGCTTCATCGCATCCTCGATCTGTACCCCCATCTCGTGTAAATCTGAGAAGGTGGGAAAGGGGAGTACGATCATCTTCTGCATGAGTTTCGGTTGGAGATTGCGCACAATCATCCGGATTTGATCTTTGTCTGTAGGCCTCAAGGTCATCATCGACGCCTTTGCCCTCCATCTAGTTACAAAATCGGAGAAAGACTCCTTGGGTTCCTGCCTCGTCGTTTCGAGATCACGGGTTGTAATCTCGATCTGTGTATTGTACGAGTACTGTGCAACGAAGGCCTCAGCCATCTCATCCCAGCTTCTTTTCACGTCATCTTCTAACTTTGCGTACCAAATGGCTGCCACACCCGACAAAGTTCGGCCAAACAGGGAAAGCTTTTGTGGTCGGGTTAGGCCCATTGGCCTCAGGATGTCTGAAAATAGCCGGAGATGGACCATAGGATCCCCTGACCCATCAAAACGATCAATCTGTGGCATCTTGAATCTGTCTGGCAATGTTACGGCCACGTCGGTGTACCCATCTTCGATGTCTGGGATGGCCTTCACCCCCTGCGATTTCTTGAAAAGCTTCTCCAACTTACTCAGTTTTAGAGCTGTATGATCTACCTCGAACTCGAATGGAGAGTCCGGGTGGTTGGGTGTAAGATTCTTGGACAGTTGCGGCAGAAGCGGGGGCGGAGTCAGCCCCGTTGGAAGGTTGGTGTCCTCTTGGATATTCTGGACATTGGGTAGGGTGTTCTGGGTGTTCGGGAGGGTATTCTGAGGATTTGGCAGGGTATTCTGACCAGTAGGTGCCTGCTCGGGTAGTGGGGCCGCTGGCGGAGGAGGAGCCTGATGTGAAGCAGACGCTGCATTCTGCTGTTGCAGCCTAGTAATCAGCTCAGCCTGCTGGGCCATGACTGCGGCTTGTTGTTTAGAAAATTCCGCTTGGCGGATGGCATCCTCCTGCATCTGTTTCATGCTCTCGTGCATTTGGCGCATCATCGCCTCCATCCCTGATGTATTCTGCTGTTCCATCTGAATGACCGGTAAATGTATCTCTATGGCAGACACAGAAATCTCAACCTGACTGTTTACTGTCAAAGTAGCCCTCTGTCCCGGTAATCCCTGTTCTGACACACTGCGCCTCCTCGGCCTTCTTCTGATAACTGGGGGTAGAGAGTGGAACACTGGATGTCCGTCAACCAGATCCTCGGATCGATTGAGTCGGCGACCTCGTGTCCAAAGTGCTTGGGGAGTATCTACTGGTTCGGAAGCAATCGTGCTAAAAACTGCCCTAGCAAAAAGATAATAAAGCGAAAAGGAAATAAATAACCAGATAAACGGGCAGCATAACAGCTTAAATTAAATATACACAACACACAGTCGGGCATACAACACATAGTTGATAAGCTGAAAATACACTGTCCTCAATCACTGATCACTGTTCCTGTATCACTGTTCCCCAAAACTGAATCCGATATCCGCAGACAACTGATTCTCAGATACTGACTGATGCCCGCAGGCCTGATGCCCAAACTCATAGACTGATACATGCATTCCCTGTAGAGACACACTCTAACAAGCACATAGCAGATAAGTGAGAGCCAAAACACCCCTATGTTGGGGTAGGGTTTCCCTGTCCTATTTTGTCCGGAGCTAGGGTTTTACTACGCACACAGCGGTTTCAAACAACCTATAAACGGGTAAGCAACCTGTCCTAGTTTGGAATGGTCACTATGGATCCGAATATGCACTAGGTCGAATGGTCAAAAGGGTGCCCCGGTAAAACCGGGGTTTGTGTTCCCATGCTGTCAGAGCCCAGAGCCGATCAGCCTTATGGTCATGACTTGACAAGACAAGCCTCCGGCAAATCGTTCGGGAATGGCATATGGCAAACACGGTGTCCTAGGCGCACCAATGCAAATGCAATGCAAAGTAACACACAAGTGTAGTCAAAACCAGATATCATGAGTTCGAGTCAAGTTCTCTAAATCCCCAGCAGAGTCGCCAGAAACTGTAGACGTCCCCGAACGCATCCCGGGGAAAGGAGTGTGAGTCCCCCCCCCCCCCCCCCGGGTTCTGGTTCGATACTGGGTCACTACAGTTCGAAGGACTCAAATGTCACGGTTCTCAATCTTGAACCAAAGAGTCCAAATTCGGCAAATCGTTTTGAAAACAGATTTTTTTGAAAGAAGTGCCAAACATGGACTGCTTTGCCAGATACAGAGTCGCCACCTAAATATTTTATTTTTGGGAAATTTAGGAAACCCTGACTCGGTGCCAAAGGCCACGTGTCCGTCATCACCAAAGTTGCCTCGGCTCGGGAACTTGGGTACGATTGGGGAAGGTCACTTCGTGAGCACCCCCGCTCGCCCGGTCAAAGACCGGCCTCTACTAACCATGATATCTGTTTTTGAAAACATTGTGTGCTCTTATTCCGGTTATTAGCCTAGGTTACTATGTGATGCTCGCAGCAAACAAGTATAGACTAAGTCACCTGAATTGGAACAAAACACTTCATGTTTGTTTGTTTGAAAATGGTTTGATGGTGCTACCCGCAGGTAGGCTAAGACGTGGATTTGCCACCCTCGGGTGGGCTTAAAAAACAATGGTTTTGCCACTATCTAGTGGGCTTAAAACAAACATTTGATGAATTGTTCCAATCCAAATAACCCAACCTTCACCCACAGGCACTCAGGCAGTTATATCACATAAGCAGTTAGCCTCATGGTAAGCATGCTATTCATGGCAGTCATTCACACGCATGCAAGGATGCTAAAGCATAAAACTCACCGAGTACTCCGAGCCAAAGAAAGAAGCTAATTAGAAATCATGCATGATCCTAACTATACAGAAATGCCTAATGCAACACATGCAATAATGCAACTATAGCAGGCTCGGCTATCCTAAACATGGCATATGGAATGCTACAACTAACAAGTATTCAACTTGGAATTGAAATACAATGCAGTTAGTATGATGCGCCGAGCCCGGTGCATGCAAAACAGATGAATGAATGCAAACATGCTATCATACTGTATGCTAATTGAAATATGCCCTAATCTAACCATCATAAGCTGATAAGTAAAAGGGAGAAAGACGTGGGGTTGGAAGACATACATCACACACACGCACACTTATTACAATTATGCCCTCGCGCAGAGGGTCCGAATAAATAATACAGTCCCGAATAAAAGAATATTACAAATAAATAATACAGTCCAAATAATGCACAAATTCCTAATTAATTAACAAATTAACTAAGAAAGCTGTAAAACTGGCATGCAAGCCAGGGACTGCCTTGATTATGATGAATGGTGTATGTTTAGGCTGCCTTGCACGGAAATCCACTGGGATGCCCCAATTAGCCTCTGTTTGCAATGTTTCTCGAAATGCGTGCCAGACTCCGAAAAGTTGCTGATTCTTCATCTTCATTTTGCTGCAACAGAGAGCAGGAAAGGGGCATAGCAATGTATTTTCACAAATATATGCATGCCTCGATCCTCGGGCCACCAATCACGCATCTCGATGCATGATGGCCGAGGAGCTGAATTGCACAACTCAATATAGAATGAATGCATATGAATACTATAACAAAACCTAACTCCATCATGGATAATCCGGGGTGTCGGCGACTTGGGAATTGAGACACGTTCCGTCACTCGGAGTACGGAACGTACCTCGTTTCCCATGCCCGGGCTAACTCCTATCCCGAACACGATGCAATATGTATGATATGCATGAAATGCAACTAATATACAATCCTGACATACACGCTACGCGAGGTAATACACAACCGGGCATACACAATGCTATGGGTGAAATGGCATACGCAATGCAATAATGGGCTTACACCAACATGAGAGAGCCTCAGCCACACTCACACAGGAGGCCATTAGATGAAAACAAGACACCTCGAAGTGCGTGCCTGCGGGCACGCAAACCGAGAACAGACCCTCGGGCATCGAAATGCCACTCTAATGAGACATGGCAAAGACATGGAATATGATGTGCAAACATGCAAAAATCAGTAGCAAAATGAGGGGGGAAACAGCCCCGAAACAAAGCGAAGTGATACCCGATGCATGAAATGATCCCGAAATGCGAAATTAAGTGCACGAAATGGCCTATAGCTATACAATACATGCATAATTTGAACATGACATGAAAATACAGAAGCAAGGCAGCCCCGAGACAAGCATTTTTACAGTACAAAACATGGCCAAACAGTAAGCACAAGTAGGGCAAAAATGGCATACAAAAAGGGCTCCGCAAGGGAGGCAATGAAGCAAGTGGTAGATGCAAAGCCCAAAAAGGAAAATACCCTTCTACAAAACTGAAGAGGGACCAAAAATATGAACATTTACAGTAGATGACAAGCCTCAAATCAGTATGCAAACATGCTAAAAATGCCATGCAAGAAGTAGGCCAACAAGAGGCTATAACATGAGGCATACAAAGAATTCACCAAACAGACAAAGACCCTTAATGAGATATGCCAAGGAGGTCAAAATATGGCCATTTTCAGTTCTGATGATGGCCGAAAACAGAAGCTAGATAAGCCTAAAAAAGCATGCAAAAATGGGGGTCAAAGAGGGGTATAATGATAAGTGCTACATGGAGGCCCCCAACAGTGTTGACCCCTTCTACCATGTTGTAGAGGGGCTCAAAATAAGCCAACGCACAGTTTATATCATGCTCAAAAACAGATCACACATAGGCTAGAAATATCATGCAAGATTATGGTATTTAAGAGGGTATTGAAGCAAGTACCAAATGGGGGGCTCAAACAGGGTTGAGCCCTTAAACAAACATGAAGAATGGCTCAAAAGAATGACCCTTTCAGTTAGGGTCGGAGCCCAAAACAGTAAGCAAATAGGCTAGAAGAATGGTGCAAAAAAGTGCTACAAAAGAGGGAAAGATGAACTTACCCTTGAAGACCAAACTTTTGCTACCTCTTGGACCAAGGAATGTTGCTTTCTAGCTGCTGGAAAGCTCCCCAAGCTGCTGGAAATGGAGTGGTGGTAGTGGTGCTTGGTGGTAATGAAGAAATGGAGCCAAAACTTGAGAAAATGAGAGAGAAATGGAGAGATATGTATGTGTATCCTCAAAGCAAGTTTTCCAACCCTTGAGATAGAGAGGGAGCTGCTGTATGTATGCAAGGATGGAGGAGAAAGGGGGAGAAAAATGTGTAGTGTTATGGGATTAAGTTCCCTTCTCTACAAAAAGTCCCCCGAAATCAGATATTTTAGGGGAAAAAGCTATACAGTTGCAATGCACACATCCCAAGGATCATGGCCGGCCTGCTATTTTTGTTGCAGGTGGCCGGCCGGCCACCCCCTATGGCCGGCCGGCCAAGGGGCAAAATGGTCCAAAACAATTTCTGGCCGGCCACCAGATATTGGTGTCCTCCCAGGTCTCCTCAACACAACCCTGTGGTTCAAAATTGGAAACTGTAAAACAGGAGAGAGAATAGGCCACTTTTAGGAGGGGTTCAAAAGGTTCAAGTTGAGTTACTGGCCGGCCATGTGATATTAGGGTCCTCCCATGTGTGTACAACACAAATATGTGGTTTGGGCTTGAAGAAAATGCTCCTAGGGTGGTCAACATTGGCTCGGAAGTGAGAAAAACGGGCGTCGGAGGGCGCCAGAGGAATATAACTGGTTGTTGAGACAATTGCTGGCCTCCCACCCTTCAGTGACCTTCCTGGTGATAAAACAGAGGTACCAGCCAAAAATCAACGAAAACCGATGCAAAACGAATGCTCGGGGGCCAAAACACGCAGTTCGGGGTCCCAAAAATAGGCTGTTAAGCACCGAAAGTGGCATCCGGCCACGAAGTGGGTCTCTCGGACCCCAGTGTCCCTCAAAAGGGAGTAAATAAGATGTATGCCAAAAACCGGAGAAATCGGAGATGGTTAGACGGTCCCGAACCGAGGCACACGGCCTGACGGCTCCGAAAACCGGGAACCGGGCTCCGAAATGGGCAAAATGGCCTACGGCCAAGAAATGTAGCCCACGGCCACTGAGAGATGGTCTACGGGACCTCTCCCTCCCTTCAGGAAGAGAAACAGAGAAGACCGAGTCTGGTTCGCAAACCGAGACAAGGTACAGAAGAGGGTTCGGAAGTCCGGAGGCAGGGCTCACGGCCGTGACTCTGAGACTTCTAAACGAGCACAATATGCAACATCACCGAGCGCTCAATCGGTGACGTCTGAGTCTTAAGGTCGGTCAAAAATGGGGTGTCTACAGTTGCCCCTCTTTGACAGAACTCGGAAGTCACAAGTGACGGGAGTGAATGTCAAAGCCCAGAGACGACCCATTTTTGACATGGCCGAAGACTTAGACAATCATACAAGATGAACAGAGATATGCGCCCGCAGGCGTGCCCACAGGCAGGGGCAAAATGCAAAATGATATGCGTTGAGCCAGATGTAACTTAATGATCATGCAAGTGCAGCAAGCTGTAATGAAGCAAGTATTCGCAAATAGATGCAACCGTTTTAAGCAAGAATGCAAAGCAACAACTACATTTCATGCAGTTGGGAATGCAGAGAATTATTCAATTCTCGTCGCGTCTCACACGGAGAAGATACGGTACCTGCGCGATTCGTCTGGTCGCGCCAGCCTCAAATGAACCGTACATACAATATCGTGCCTGCAAAAGAGAGAAATTCAACAAGAATAATATGCTAACAACATATATTCAATGTGATTCCTGTGATCCTGAAAGTTTGACACACGCAGTGTCGGCGAGTGAATGCATCGCAATGCGAGAAAGGGACGTGCGTGACAACGCATGCTCAAGCACAGAGGTATGGTACACCAAGAAAACATGCATGACAATGCAAAATGCTCATGAGAATGCAAGTTATGTGCACAACAATGCAAAACGAGCATAAATCAGGATGCCCGTTTGTTGCGAAACAACGAGCAAGGAAACGCGCATTTCAGAGAAGGCGACTCGACTGCGGCCTCTGGTTCACCTCCCGGAGAGGTTACAACATGCTTAAAAAGGATGCACTCTGATTTTGATGAGTAATAATGAGACACATGTCAGAAATTGCAGCTGAAGTTCCGGCGGAACAATTTCGCGCCAGAAAGTACACTTTTCTTGAACTTTTTCAGGTCCCGGGAACTCCGATCTTCCTCAAAATTTGCAGAGAGCTAGGTGAGCATGTGGGGGACATGGCCGGCCAGCTGGTTGCCTAAGGGGAGGCCACCGGCCAGTTTCCAAAAAGCAAATGGCCGGCCAGCCAGAAAAGGTGGCCGGCCGGCCACCTGCCCAAAACAGTGGGCAGTTTGGTCTTTTCGCCTCATTTTCTTTATATTCTCTCATCCATTCACTTCGAGCTCACACCCACAGCTGCGAAAACTTCTCCCCTTGCTTCCCAAACCATTTTTTTCTTCAGATCTGCACTTTATACGCGCTTTTCAACCTCCCACGCAAGTTGTTTTCGTAAAAACATTCGATTTTAAGCACTTTGGACCGATTAAATTTTGATTTCGGGGCTTCTTTTCTCATTTTCACCACTTGAGGTAAGTTTGTCTCAATATTTGGAAGATTTTCTCGGGAGTTGACTTTTGTTGACTTTTTCATTTCCCGAGAGTTGACTTTTGTTGACTTTTTCCAATTTTGGCTCATTTTTGCTCATTTTTGCTCCTTTTGCAGATTTTTTGAAATGACGGGTAATTTCCCTCATGGTGGAGGTCCTCCAGGTGCCGGGGATGATTTCGATATCATGACGCTGCCCCCGAGGGTCCGCCCCTTTATTCCCGAGAGATACGCCCCGTCGGTACACATTCTTCCGCGGGCCATTTTTCGTCATTTTACTGACTTCAATGATCGGGCACCCGGAGATCTACTTCTACGAGAGCCGGAGCATCACCTTTCTTACGAGGCACGAGAGGTATTTTACTTCATTTTCTGTATTTTTCGTGCATTTCATACCTTTGCCATGCTTGAACACACAGTTTAGCTTATAACATAGTACTTTGCTTGCATCCTGAACATGTGGTTTAAACACTTGAATTTCTGAACACTAGGCTCATCGATTGATTGTGAACGCACGGTACACATTAGTTAAGAATTGAACACTCGGCTCAAACACTGATTTGTCGAACACACAGCCCGAATTTGAAAGTGAACACACAGCACACACTGACTAAGAGTAGAACACACAGTCCCAAACTCTGATTTTCTGAACACACAGTTCTAGTTAATGGTGAACACACAGCCCACACTGATTGAGAATAGAACACGCAGTCCCAAACTCTGATATTCTGAACACACAGTCCAAGTTGATGGTGAACACACAGCCCACACTGATTAAGAGTAGAACACAGTCCCAAACTCTGATTTTCTGAACACACAGTCCAAGTTGATGGTGAACACACAGCCCACACTGAGTGAGAGTAGAACACGCAGTCCCAAACTCTGATTTTTGAACACAGTCCAAGTTGATGGTGAACACACAGCCCACACTGATTGAGAGTAGAACACGCAGTCCCAAACTCTGATTTTCTGAACACACAGTCCAAGTTGATGGTGAACACACAGCCAACACTGAGTGAGAGTAGAACACGCAGTCCCAAACTCTGATTTTCTGAACACACAGTCCAAATTGATGGTGAACACACAGCCCACACTGATTGAGAATAGAACACGCAGTCCCAAACTCTGATATTCTGAACACACAGTCCAAGTTGATGGTGAACACACAGCCCACACTGATTAAGAGTAGAACACACAATCCCAAACTCTGATTTTCTGAACACACAGTTCTAGTTAATGGTGAACACACAACCCACACTGAGTGAGAGTAGAACACGCAGTCCCAAACTCTGATATTCTGAACACACAGTCCAAGTTGATGGTGAACACACAGCCCACACTGATTAAGAGTAGAACACACAGTCCCAAACTCTAATTTTCTGAACACACAGTCCAAGTTGATGGTGAACACACAGCCCACATTGAGTGAGAGTAGAACACGCAGTCCCAAACTCTGATTTTCTGAACACACAGTCCAAATTGATGGTGAACACACAGCCCACATTTTGATTTTCTGAACACACAGTCCAAGAATACTGATTTTCTGAACACACAGCCCAGATTAAAGCGAACACGCAGCCCACTGATTAAGATTTGAACACGCAGCCCACTGATTAAGATTTGAACACGCAGCCCACTGATTAAGATTTGAACACGCAGCCCAAAACACTGATTTTCTAAACACACAGCCCAGACCACTGATATGAACACGCAGCCCATATTTTGATTTTCTGAACACGCAGCCCAGACATTTGAGATGAACACGCAGCCCATATTTTGATTTTCTGAACACACAGTCCAAGAATACTGATATGAACACGCAGCCCATATTTTGATTTTCTGAACACACAGTCCAAGAATACTGATATGAACACGCAGCCCATATTTTGATTTTCTGAACACGCAGCCCAGACCACTGATTTTCTGAACACACAGCCCAGATTACTGATATGAACACGCAGCCCATATTTTGATTAAGATTTTCTGAACACACAGTTCATTTACTGATATGAACACGCAGCCTATATTTTGATTTTCTGAACACGTAGTCCAAGAATACTGATATGAACACGCAGCCCATATTTTGATTTTCTGAACACGCAGCCCAGACCACTGATTTTCTGAACACACAGCCCAAATTACTGATATGAACACGCAGCCCATTTTTTGATTAAGATTTTCTAAACACACAGTTCATTTACCGATATGAACACGCAACCCATATTTTGATTAAGATTTTCTGAACACACAGTTCATTTACTTGCGTTTGCACACGGCTCATTCATTTCATTTGCACACAGCTTGTTCATTTCATTTGCACACAGCTTGTTCATTTCATTTGCACACAGCTTGCTCATTTCATTTGCACACAGCTTGTTCATTTCATTTGCACACATGCATTCATTCTGAATGCAGGCTGGCTCTCGTACCGTGCGAGGATACGGCTCCACTGCTGCGAGAGAGTGGTATACCGAGCTTCCGGAGGCTGTCCGGGATTTGGTTGATTTAGCAGGGTTCGGAGCATTCTGCATGGGGTTATCACATTGTCCTGCCAGTAGGACACTGTTAGCCGCTTTGGTGGAGAGATGGTGGGACACCACCAATTCCTTCCATTTTTCCGCCACCGGGGATTTGACCATGACCCCGCTAGATTTTGCTGTACTTACCGGCCTAGACATAGGAGGTTGGCCCATTCCTTACGACGAGGATATGGGCGAATGGGAGGCCGCTTGGGTACATCTGTTGGGGGCCCGCCCGCCTGTGGACAGAGCTTCTGGGAGAGTCCGGTACACCTGGTTCTCTTCCCGTTTTTGAAGGCCGGAGATGGAGCCTAAGTCTCCTGAGGAGGTTGAGCAGTACGCCCGCGGTTTCCTTATGTTCCTTTTTGGCACCACTCTGTTTGCTGATAGGGGGAACACTGTCGGGTTGTATCTTTTGAGTGCCTTAGTGGACCTATCACAGGTCAGTCGGTACGACTGGGGTGGCGCCGGCCTGGCTACCCTCTATTGCTACATGAGAGCGCGGCCTCTCGCGGGCGGGGAGACTTACTCGGCAGCTATTGGAGAGCCTGGGAGGTACGTTCTGTCCTCTTGATTTACATTTCTGCTCCTCATTACTTGTTCATTGCACACACGGCGCACTTTACATTCTGTATTTTGCCCTCAGCACTTTGTATTTACATTTTGTACTGCTTTCCTCAGTTATGGGTCTACGTATATTTTCCCACGTTAGCCCCAGAGTTGGTAGTGGCAGGACCCCTCACGACCCCATACTCATTGGTATTCGAGGGCCAGCATCGGCCGAGGCCCCGAGAGACTCTCTTCTACCTGCGGCAGTATTTTGACACTGTGCGGACGACAGAGGTATTTCAGAACTCTCAGTTCCTTTCCGTTTTCATCTTTGATTCGCCCTGTATACTCTTGATTTCTGATCGGTTTATGCACTGACTATCCGCAGATTACATGGCAGCCCTGGGCGCCCTTGGGTGATGGTCTCCGATTTCAGTATGCTGGAGGATCGGGCACCTCCCAGTACAGGATCCTGCTCGAGGGGCCGGTTGGTAGGGCATGGTTCCTGGGGGAACGCTTTTTGCGTCAGGTATGGGGGTACATTTCTCAGGACCCTCCTGCAGCGCCCCCAGCCACTATGCGGACTGCTGATAGACTCTCTACTCAGGATGTCGTTAGTGCTATGCTGGGCACCGATGCTTTGCTGCACCTTACGGACGGGGACTACGCCACTTATCGTCACACATATCTGATGCCTCCCTTGACGGGAGTGCGTGCTCCGCCACTGAGGCCTGCTGATGTACCATCTTCGAGTCGGGCTCGTGCTACGGATGTCCCCTCCTCCAGCAGGGCTGGTACATCTCGAAGTGGGGGTGGGTCGATTCCCCCGATCCCTCCGACTCTTCATCATCCTGGGTGGCCAGACATGCCGACCGAGTTGATGAGTTGGCGATTTGGGACTCCTTACCAGGTCTCGCTGGAGCCTCCTCTTCCTGACCACAGATATGTCAGAGATCCTGATTCACCCCCGGTATGTTTTACAGCTTTGATTTATCAGTCAGATACTTGGACATTCATTCCTTTACTGATAGTTTTGCATTTGTATCTGTAGCCTCCAGTTGAGTACATGGATGAGATGCTTGGGACGCTGGCCACTTTTGAGGGAGGCACAGATGGCCATTATGGGTGTGCAGGTACTGTCCATCTTTCCTGTATTTAGCATATTTCTGATGACATGCTGGTTTTGAACATTCTGCTGTATTGATAGGCTATGTAGAGCACATCTGACACACACCCCACTCACATATTGTACTTGTATCTGCTTTTCATATTTGAACTGATGTATTGAGCTCTTCACTTTCAGATGCCTCCTGTATATGCACCGCCGCGGGCCGGGCCACCCGGGCCTTCTCAGAGAGGTCGAGGTGCTGGGCCATCTGAGCCCTTTCGAGGAGCTGGGCCATCCAGGCCTTCCCAGGGAGCAGGGCCATCTAGGCTTTCCGAGGAGCGGGGTCGTCTCGCAGACGTAGGGCACATGTTATAGAGGCAGAGCCTGATGAGGAGGAGGAGGAGGTCGCAGATCGTGAGTCAGAGACATCTGCTGAGGAGGGGGGCTCCGGCCTTGGTTCCGGGAGTGGAGGCGAGGCTGAGGGGGATCCTGAGGATGACAGCTCCGACCCGGATGGTGATGATGGTGCAGAGGTTGTCCCGCAGAAGAGGATGAGGGGGCCTCCTCATTCCCGCTCCCGAGGATATTGATGCTATTTCCTGCTTTATTTTCCTTTTTGCTAGTAGTTTGTAGCACTTTGCACATTGTTAGGCAGTTTTATTTTTTGTAAAACATGTACCTTTATTTTGTTGTAAAACATGATGGAATGAAACAGCTTTTGAAAAGGGTGTTTGTATTTGAAACTCTTAGCATCGCATCGCATCATTTTACACTGTACTGGAGATCACGATAAATGCTGATGAACAGAGATGACTGAGATGATCAAATGGACAAAGTTGATCGAGGAAAAGTTTATGGCTGAACTTCAAGGTGAAGCTGCCTACGTATCCCAAAGATGGGAATCAAGCCTTACGTAGTTCAGGGTTAGGTTCGCTCGAGTATTTTCACTCTCCTTTTGCGCTCTAACTTTTGCCAAGGCCGCCCTTTGCGGGTTTTCAACCTTGCGGGCTCAGTTTTTATAATTTTCAAATTTTCTATGCTCTGAGCTTTGCCTAGGTCGCCCTTTCAGGTTTTCGGCCTAGCGAGCCTCTCAGGGGTAGTATTTCTTCAACTTGTCCATGTTGATCGGTTGGGAAAACTCTAAGCCATCTAGATCCATCAGAACCACAGCTCCACCTGACCAGATTGACTTGATGATGTAGGGACCAGTCCAATTAGGTCTGAACTTGCCCCTTGGGTCGTGGATGGGAGCTCGGTTGTCCTTGAGCACCAAATCTCCTTCTTTTAAATTCCTGGACTTAACCTTCTTGTTGAAAGCCCGGGCAATTCTGCGTTGATAACCTTGGATATGGTACAGTGCTTTCAGCCTTCTTTCATCGAAGAGCATGAGTTCCTCAAATCTGCTCTGCTGCCAATCCGCTTCGGCTGTCTGACACTCAGCCAATACTCGTAATGACGGGACCTCAATCTCAATAGGTAGAACGGCCTCCATCCCATAAACCAATGAGTACGGAGTCGCCCCAGTAGAAGTTCTGATTGAAGTCCGGTAGCCCCACAGAGCGAACGGCAGCTTATCTGGCCAGTCCCGATAGGTTTCCACCATCTTTTGTAGTATGCGCTTGATATTCTTGTTGGCGGCCTCAACTGCTCCATTGGTTTGCGGCCGGTAGGTAGATGACTTATGAAAAGCCACATTGTATTTCTCCAACAAATCAATCACCTCCTTCTTGAAGTGGGAACCATTGTCTGAAATTATTTCGTTTGGGACACATAGCGACAGATGATGTTGTTTCTGATAAATTATGCGACGTGCGAAGCCTTCAACACCGCATAAGATTGGGCCTCAACCCACTTTGTGAAATAATCTATCGCTACCAAGATGAACTCATGCCCATTCGACCCCTTCGGCGTAACTGCTCCGATCACATCAATTTCCCAGACTGAAAACGGCCATGGCGAAGTCATGTTGTACAGCTTTGACGGCGGGATGTTCATGCGATTTGCATGAATTTGACACTTGTGGCATCGCTGGACGAAACTAACACAATCCTCCTCCATGGTGGACCAGTAATAATCCTGTCTGAGAATCTTCCGTGCCAACATTACCCCATTCATGTGTGCACCACATTCTCCCCCGTGGATGGCTTCCATCAGACGCTTTGACTCTTCGGCATCAACGCACAGTTTATGCATTCCCAGATGACCCCGTTTATACAGTTTACCCCCGCAGATGATGAACTGAACTGCCATTCTCCTGATTGCCCTTTTGTCTTTGGCATTTATCCCTGGCGGGTATGTTTCTTTCTCCAAGAAGTTCCAGATGTCGTAATACCAGGGGTGTTCATCCTGAACTTCATCTATGGCTGCAATCGACTCATAGGCAGGTGCAAATTTCTGGTCAATGATGACTGGACGCATTCGGACTCCACACGGGATGTCTATCATAGAAGATAGAGTTGCTAAAGAATCTGCGAACCTGTTGTTCTCTCTTAGTAGATGAGTAAAACTTAGCTTCTCAAACCGAGGAATCAGCAAATCCAAGGTTTGGTGATACATCATCATCTTTTCCTCTTTCACTTTCCAGTCTCCTTTAGCTTGAGACACAACAAGGTTTGAATCCCCAATGACGTCCAACCATCTTGCCCCTAGTTCCAGGGCTGCTTCTAGACCAGCGATACACGCCTCGTATTCTGCTTCATTGTTTGAGACTTTGAATCGGAGTTTGAAGGCGAGAGGGATACGGGAATTGTCGGGTGCTATCAGCAACACTCCTATCCCATACCCATGTTGATTTGACGCTCCGTCAAAGTACATCGTCCAAGTTTCATCGTCGATATGCAGAATTGATTCATCCGGGAACAGGTACTCAACTGCTTCATCCCCCTCAACCGGGTGGTCGGCAAGGAACTCTGCCACTGCTCTTCCTTTCACTGACTTGCGTGTCACGTAGGTGAGATCGAATTCGGAGAGCAACAGCAACCAACGAGCTAGCCTACCTGTAAGTGCTGGTTTCTCAAAAAGATATTTGATGGGATCAAGTCGTGAAACCAACATTACAGAGTGAGCTAACAGGTAGTGCCGCAGCTTCCTGGTAGCCCATACCAAGGCTAAGCAAGCCTTTTCCAGTGGAGTGTAGCGGGTCTCATACTCCAGCATCTTCTTGCTGAGATAGTAGATGGCTTTCTCCACCTTGTCTTCTGATTCTTGTGCAAGCATGCAGCCCATCGTGGTTTCAGTTACTGACAGATACAAAATCAACGGTTTCCCCGGTTCTGGCGGTGACAGCACGGGCGGGTTCTGCAAATATTCTTTAATCTGTTCAAATGCAGCTTGACATCGGCCGTCCCATTGGAATTTCTTGCCTTTCTTCAGGAGACCAAAAAGTGGTTCACAAGTTAAGGTTAATTTTGAGATAAACCGTCTTATGAATTGCACTTTACCCAGAAAGCCACGCACCTCCTTTTCAGTCCTTGGCGGGGGCATTTCTAGGATGGCCTTGATTTTGGAAGGGTCGACTTCGATGCCTCTCTGTGTAATAAGAAACCCCAGCATTTTTCTCGCTGTAACACCGAATGTACATTTCTGAGGGTTTAGCCGCAACCGGAATTCCCTGATCCTTTGGAAAAACTTATGCAAGGCGGTGTAGTGGCCCTCTCTTTCCTTGGACTTGACAATCATGTCGTCCACATACACCTCAACCTCTTTGTGGATCATATCATGTAGTATTGTGGTCGCGGCCCGTTGATAAGTAGCTCCAGCGTTCTTCAACCCAAACGGCATTACCCGGTAGCAGTATGTCCCCCATGGGGTGGTGAATGCTGTCTTTTCCCTATCTTCTGGTGCCATCACTATCTGGTTGTATCCTGAGAAGCCATCCATGAATGAGAGCAATGCATGCCCTGCTGTGAAGTCTACCAACTCATCGATGTGCGGTAAGGGAAAGTCGTCCTTCGGACTAGCTCTGTTCAAATCCTTGAAGTCTACACACACCTGGATCCTGCCATCTTTCTTCGGTACCGGAACAATGTTGGCCAACCAAGTCAGATATTCAGATACCAGCAGGAAGCCTGCGTCGATTTGCTTGGTGACCTCTTCCTTAATCTTAAGAGCCCAATCCGGGCGGATCCTTCTGAGTTTCTGCTTGACAGGTCGGGCCTCGGGGTCAAGGGGGATCCGATGCTGTACAATCTCAGGATCGATTCCAGGCATGTCTTCGTAGGACCACGCGAAAACATCTTTGAAATCTTTTAATAAAGCGACTAAGCGCTCGCGTTCCTCCAAAGACAACGTGGACCCGATCTGGACCAGCCGCGGGTCCTCCTCAGTACCAATGTTCACGGTAATGATTTCGTCCATTAATGGTTTAACAAATCTCTCTTGCTCTTGTTCAATTAAACGTTGTAAAACCGGAGGAACTTCGTCCTCATCGTTTTCATCAAAGTTTTGAAAGTCTGAATTAATACAATAAATCAAGGGCACAGAAAAATACTCGGAAACCACAGATAGTTCATTCTCATTAGGCAAAAGGCTTGTGTATTAAGTCAAAAGGCTTCCCCGCCTTCTTCGCTTTGGCTCTTCCGGCCATCTCCTTTCACTTTCTCACCCAGTCCTCTTTGGTGGGCAGATAACCCAGTCCAAAGGTATGCGGGTTGTGTGGCACTTCGGCCAATGCTGCGACTCCTTTCCTGCCGCTTCTTCCTAATCCCATCCCAGGGATATGTTGTAGCTTGTTCATGAGGTAGACGGATTGAGCACTGACGTACACACCTTCATTCACAGCCATAATATTTTGCACTACCCGGGCCTCTGCCAAAGTGAACCCCGATAAGAACACATTCTCCGCGCCGTGCTCGATTTCCAAAACTGGTGTAGACACTTCCGGTGGCGGGTGGATGGATGAATTTTCGAAGACAATAGCTACCCCCTTCCCGTGAGGGTATTTCAACATCTAGTGTAGAGTGGAAGAGACTGCCTTTACTTGGTGCAACCACGGCCGCCCCAAGAGTAAGTTGAAGGTTGCGGGAACGTCCAAGACATGAAATTCGATGTTGTGTTGTCCTGGACCAACCTGGGCCTGAACCTTGACAGTCCCCATCACTTCCCTGCTGGTATTATCGTAAGCTTTGATCACCTGAGTGGTTGGTATGAAGTCCGCGGGTTTCAACCCGATTGCATATGCTGTTCTGGCTGGGCAGACGTTGATAGCAGACCCGGTATCAACAAGTACCACCGGTATCCACTTATCTTTACATTCCACGGAGATGTAGAGGGGTTTGTTATGATTTACGCCCTCAGGCGGCAGTTCTTTGTCTGAAAAGGTTAATGCCGGGGAACCTCCTCCCTGAAAAACCAGCCCAACCAGCTGCTCTGGTGTAGTATCAATGGAGAGTTTGGCCTTGTCCATAGCAGATAGGACGGCCTGCCTATGTACCCTTGATGCCATAAGCAGTCCCCAGATGGAGATGTCTGCTTGTATCTTCTTTAACTGTCTCAGTACAGCTTCTTCTTCAATTTGCTTCTCTCTCTGTTTCTCAGCCTCTTTATCTTTTCCAGATGTTTCGGGTTGGTCTAGGTGTGGGGGCTTGAAGTACCGCCCGCTCCTGGTCATGTGGTCTACCTCATCGAGGTACCAAGTGTCATCTGGTTGAGCACCTGCCCAATCTTCATCCGTGTGGGCAAGACATAAGTCATCGTCTTTCCACCACATCCCGCTAGCGTTCAACAGACACCTATCTAGTTCTGGCAAGTTTGTACTCTCGGTACTTTCATCCCATATGCTCACAGCATATCCTGCTTTCGTGCTCGCAGCACTTTCAATCTCTTCATGGTTCTTGGCTTTCCGGATTCTCTCAGAATCCCACTTCTTCCCTTGCTCTTCGCGCGTTAGTATAGTTTGTTGTTCAGTTTTCATAATATCTTGATCCCGAGCGAAATTCTTTGTACCGGCGCTCTCCGGCAATCCATTTTGACTCTCGGCCCTTCCGGCCATCATTGATACCCTTGCCCCTGCCGGGCCTTGCTCTGGCTGAAGTTCCACGACATCTGGCTGATCATCTAACCATCCGATAACTTCCGCCGACTCCTCATTAGAAAGAAGCTAATTAGAAATCATGCATGATCCTAACTATACAGAAATGCCTAATGCAACACATGCAATAATGCAACTATAGCAGGCTCGGCTATCCTAAACATGGCATATGGAATGCTACAACTAACAAGTATTCAACTTGGAATTGAAATACAATGCAGTTAGTATGATGAGCCGAGCCCGGTGCATGCAAAACAGATGAATGAATGCAAACATGCTATCATACTGTATGCTAATTGAAATATGCCCTAATCTAACCATCATAAGCTGATAAGTAAAAGGGAGAAAGACGTGGGGTTGGAAGACAGACATCACACACACGCACACTTATTACAATTATGCCCTCGCGCAGAGGGTCTGAATAAATAATACAGTCCCGAATAAAAGAATATTACAAATAAATAATACAGTCCAAATAATGTACAAATTCCTAATTAATTAACAAATTAACTAAGAAAGCTGTAAAACTGGCATGCAAGCCAGGGACTGCCTTGATTCTGATGAATGGTGTATGTTTAGGCTGCCTTGCGCGAAAATCCACTGGGATGCCCCAATTAGCCTCTGTTTGCAATGTTTCTCGAAATGCATGCCAGACTCTGAAAAGTTGCTGATTCTTCATCTTCATTTTGCTGCAACAGAGAGCAGGAAGGGGCATAGCAATGTATTTTCACAATATATGCATGCCTCGATCCTCGGGCCACCAATCACGCATCTCGATGCATGATGGCCGAGGAGCTGAATTGCACAACTCAATATAGAATGAATGCATATGAATACTATAACAAAACCTAACTCCATCATGGATAATCCGGGGTGTCGGCGACTTAGGAATTGAGACACGTTCCGTCACTCGGAGTACGGAACGTACCTCGTTTCCCGTGCCCGAGCTAACTCCTATCCCGAACACGATGCAATATGTATGATATGCATGAAATGCAACTAATATACAATCCTGACATACACAATGTTACGGAATGGCATACACGCTACGCGAGGTAATACACAACCGGGCATACACAATGCTATGGGTGAAATGGCATACGCAATGCAATAAAGGGCTTACACCAACATGAGAGAGCCTCAGCCACACTCACACTCACACAGGAGGCCATTAGATGAAAACAAGACACCTCGAAGTGCGTGCCTGCGGGCACACAAACCGAGAACGGACCCTCGGGCACCGAAATGCCACTCTAATGAGACATGGCAAAGACATGGAATATGATGTGCAAACATGCAAAAATCAGTAGCAAAATGAGGGGGGAAACAGCCCTGAAACAAAGCGAAGTGATACCCGATGCATGAAATGATCCCGAAATGCGAAATTAAGTGCACGAAATGGCCTATAGCTATACAATACATGCATAATTTGAACATGACATGAAAATACAGAAGCAAGGAAGCCCCGAGACAAGCATTTTTACAGTACAAAACATGGCCAAACAGTAAGCACAAGTAGGGCAAAAATGGCATACAAAAATGGCTCCGCAAGGGAGGCAATGAAGCAAGTGGTAGATGCAAAGCCCAAACAGGAAAATACCCTTCTAAAACACTGAAGAGGGACCAAAAATATGAACATTTACAGTAGATGACAAGCCTCAAATCAGTATGCAAACATGCTAAAAATTCCATGCAAGAAGTAGGCCAACAAGAGGCTATAACATGAGGGATACAAAGCATTCACCAAACAGAAAAAGACCCTTAATGAGATATGCCAAGGAGGTCAAAATATGGCCATTTTCAGTTCTGATTATGGCCGAAAACAGAAGCTAGATAAGCCTAAAAAAGCATGCAAAAATGGGGGTCAAAGAGGGGTATAATGATAAGTGCTACATGGAGGCCCCCAACAGTGTTGAGCCCTTCTAAAATGTTGTATAGGGGCTCAAAATAAGCCAACTCACAGTTTATATCATGCTCAAAAACAGATCACACATAGGCTAGAAATATCATGCAAGATTATGGTATTTAAGAGGGTATTGAAGCAAGTACCAAATGGGGGGCTCAAACAGGGTTGAGCCCTTAAACAAACATGAAGAATGGCTCAAAATAATGACCCTTTCAGTTAGGGTCGGAGCCCAAAACAGTAAGAAAATAGGCTAGAAGAATGGTACAAAAAAGTGCTACAAAAGAAGGAAAGATGAACTTACCCTTGAAGACCAAACTTTTGCTACCTCTTGGACCAAGGAATGTTGCTTCTAGCTGCTGGAAAGCTCCCCAAGCTGCTGGAAATGGAGTGGTGGTAGTGGTGCTTGGTGGTAATGAAGAAATGGAGCCAAAACTTGAGAAAATGAGAGAGAAATGGAGAGATATGTATGTGTATCCTCAAAGCAAGTTTTCCAACCCTTAAGATAGAGAGGGAGCTGCTGTGTGTATGCAAGGATGGAGGAGAAAGGGGGAAAAATGTGTAGTGTTATGGGATTAAGTTCCCTTCTCTACAAAAAGTCCCCCGAAATCAGATATTTTAGGGAAAAAGCTATACAGTTGCAATGCACACATCCCAAGGATCATGGCCGGCCTGCTATTTTTGTTGCAGGTGGCCGCCGCCGGCCACCCCCTATGGCCGGCCGGCCAAGGGGCAAAATGGTCAAAACAATTTCTGGCCGGCCACCAGATATTGGTGTCCTCCCAGGTCTCCTCAACACAACCCTGTGGTTCAAAATTGGAAACTGTAAAACAGGAGAGAGAATAGGCCACTTTTAGGAGGGGTTCAAAAGGTTCAAGTTGAGTTACTGGCCGGCCATGTGATATTAGGTCCTCCCATGTGTGTACAACACAAATATGTGGTTTGGGCTTGAAGAAAATGCTCCTAGGGTGGTCAACATTGGCTCGGAAGTGAGAAAAACGGGCGTCGGAGGGCGCCGGAGGAATATAACTGGTTGTTGAGACAATTGCTGGCCTCCCACCCTTCAGTGACCTTCCTGGTGATAAAACAGAGGTACCTGCCAAAAATGAACGAAAACCGATGCAAAACGAATGCTCGGGGGCCAAAACACGCAGTTCGGGGTCCCGAAAATAGGCTGTTAAGCACCGAAAGTGGCATCCGGCCACGAAGTGGGTCTCTCGGACCCCAGTGTCCCTTAAAAGGGAGTAAATAAGATGTATTCCAAAAACCGGAGAAATCGGACATGGTTAGACGGTCTCGAACTGAGGCACACGGCCTGACGGCTCCGAAAACCGGGAACCGGGCTCCGAAATGGGCAAAATGGCCTACGGCCACGAAATGTAGCCCACGGCCACTGAGAGATGGTCTACGAGACCTCTCCCTCCCTTCAGGAAGAGAAACAGAGAAGACCGAGTCTGGTTCGCAAACCGAGACAAGGTACAGAAGAGGGTTCGGAAGTCCAGAGGCAGGGCTCACGGCCGTGACTCTGAGACTTCTAAACGAGCACAATATGCAACATCACCGAGCGCTCAATCGGTGACGTCTGAGTCTTAAGGTCGGTCAAAAATGGGGTGTCTACACGGCCTGTGTTGCGGCATGCTGGCCAAGGTTGCAGCCTGTGCCAGCCACTTGTTGCCTGGGCTGCAGCCCGCATTACTGCCTGGGCCGTGGCATACGCTTGCGGATTTTTGATGTAGCACAGTACAGTACACTCGCGGATTTTTGATGTTCCTCTTCGGGACTACTCTTTTTCTAATAGGGCAAACACTGTCGGACCTTATCTGCTGAGCGCTCTGGTGGACCTATCATAGGTCAGCCGATATGACTGGGGTGGCGCCGGCTTGGCTACCCTCTATTGTTACATGAGCGCGACCTCCCGCGGACGAGGAAATATAGTTGGCGGCTATTGGAGAGCTTGGGAGGTACTTTTTGCCTTCTTGGTTTACATTTCTGCTTTTCATTATCTGTACACTGCACACATAGTACACTTTACATTCTGCACTTTGCGCTTTGCTCTCAGCATTTTATATTTACATTTTGCACTCAGCATTCTGTATTCTGATGGTTATTGCACTGTTTCCCACAGCTATGGGTTTTTGCGTACTTCCTGATACTAGCCCCGGAGCTTGAGGTGGAGGTGCCCCTCATGACCCCTTACTCACTTGTATTCGAGGGCCAGTACCGGCCGAGACCTCGGGAGTCTCTCATCTACTTACGGCAGTACTTCGACACAGTGCGGCCAACAGAGGTATTTCAGAACTCTCAGTTCTTCATGTTTTCATCTTTGATTTGTCTTGCACATTCCTGATATCTGATCGACTTATGCATTGGTCATCCGCAGATCACGTGGCAGCCATGGGCGCCTTTAGGTAGAGACATTCGATTTCAGTTTGTTGGAGCATGGGGCGCCTCTTGGTATAGGATCCTATTCGAGGGGCCAGTTGGTAGGGCTTGGTTTTTGGGGGATCGCTTCTTGCGCTAGATATGGGGCTACCCTACTCAGGACATCCCCTCAGCACCTCCAGACGATATGCGGACCGCTGATAGGCTCCCTCCCTAGGAGGCCACTACCGCCATGTTGGGTACCGATGCATTACTACATTTGGAGCAGGGGGAGTACGCGACCTACCGTTACACATACTTGATGCCTCTATTGACAGGTGTCCGTACTCCCACGAGGAGGTCTGCGGGTATGCCGTCATCGAGTTAGGCTCAGGCTACAGATGTCCCTTCCACCAGCAGAACTGGCACATCTAGAGGTGGGGGTGGATTGGTTCCCCCGATTCCTCTGACTTATCATCATGCTGGGTGGCCAGATATCCCGACCAAGTTGACGGGATGGCGATACGGGACTTCCTACCTGATTCCGATAGAGCCTTCTATGCCTAATCACCGATATGTCAGTGACCCTGACTCACCACCGGTATGTTCCACTATTTTCCATTTATCACACAGATACTTAGGCACCCATTTATTCATTGATGATTTGAGCTTGTATCTGCAGCCACCCAGAGACTACATGGAGGGGATGCTCGGATTGGTGGCCTCACTCGAGGGCATGGTCCTGCGGAGAGAGGCGCAGTTGTCCATCATGGGTGTCCAGGTACTCTTTAGTTTTCTTGCATTTATCATACTTCTGATGACATGCTGATCTTGAACATTTTACTGCATTGATAGGCTGCCTGTGTAGAGCACATCTGACACACACCACATCCACGTACTGTATCTGCATGCACCCATTTCATGTAGTTTTCTTGTATCTGCATCTGATATACATATTTGAGCTGATGTATTCAAATTGCACTCTTTATTTTCAGATGCCTCCGGTATATGCTCAGCCACAGGCCGGGCCATCTAGGCCTCCTCGGGGAGCCGGGCCATCTAGGCCTTCTCGAGGAGCTGGGAGAGGGGAGTCGTCTCATAGACGCAGAGCGCATGTCATAGAGGAGGAGTCTAGCGAGGACGAGGAGGAGGAGGAGGAGGAGGAGGAGGAGGAGGAGGAGGAGGCTGCATATCCCCAGTCAGAGACATCTGCTGACAGAGAGGGTGGCTCCGGTTCCGGTCCCGGGAGTGGAGTGAGGCCGAGGAGGATCCCGAGGATGACAGCTCCGACTTAGATGGTGCTGGTGGTGCAGAGACTGTTCCGCAGAAGAGGACGAAGAGGGCCTCTTATTCCTGCTCTTGAGAGCATTGATGCAGCTGTTCCTTGCTTTATTTTCCTTTTTTTACTAGTAGTTGTAGCGCATTGTACATTATTAGGCAGTTTTGTTTTCTGTAAAACTTGTACCCTTGTTGTAAAATGTTGTAACAAAGGAAGCATGATGGAATGGAACATCTTTTGTTTAAAAAGTGTTGTATTTTATGTTTTTAGCATCGCATCACGTCATTTTGCACCAAAAATGAGATTGAATGGAAATGTGCATTGTGTATTCGCCCAGTCAGGTAGTGAACCGACGCAACAAACTAAACAACCCAACTTAACTAAGAAACAACGAAACCTTAGCAAGTTTACAACTCGATAAGCAAGATACAACAATGTTAATAAACAAAGAGTAATGACTCAATGCATGAAACTTGATGACTCAATAAACAAGACTCGATAAACAAAACAGCTCGACAAACAAAAACAACAACTCGATAAGCAAAACAACTCGATAAGCAAAACTTAACCACAACTCGATAAACAAAGTACATTTCGGATGATTGTAGTGATGGAACGCATCCGAAACTGAGGAAAACTCGCACCTTCAACACTTCTGATGCATGGAAATGCTAGGAACTTCCTTCTAGAGGCTAGTACAAGACCAAAGCCCCACTTTGCAGCATGGCCGACCACCTTTGGGAGCTGGCCGACCAGCTTTTTCATTTGGAGACCAAGGGGGTGGTCGGCCTACCAGAAAAGGTGGTCGGCCGACCACCTAGCTCAGCAACCATCAGTTTTTCGACACGTGTCCCCTAAACAGTGCCTTATCCTCTTTAAAAATCCTAGCTCCGTGGCTCATTCATTTCACCTCAGTTTTGCACCAAAATGGAGGTGTTTCTCGTCAAAAATCTCGCAGCTTGGATTGCTACTTTAGACGGCTCGGAAAAGTTAACTTCCGGGGCTTCGGCTTGAATGCACTATTCACGCTGAGCCGTACTCCGCTGCACCTTCCTTTCCTCCATGCCGCGGCGAGGTTTTGGAACCCGGTAACACATGTTTTCAGCTTCGCCAGGCAAGAGATGTGTCCGACCTTTGAAGATTTTCAAGTTTTGATGGAATCTGAACGCCATGAAGAGACTTTGCCTCAGTTTCGCTTTGGCCACGCCCAAGCTTTAGGGCGGATGTGTGGACTCACCATGCATGACGCTCGGTCTCTGATCTGTAACGGGGAACTGGACATCCTCGGCTTGATTCATTGTTTTTCTGATGCCGGTGACCGCGGCGACTAT
>JAPPVO010002455.1:0-25040 GCA_030407325.1 Camellia japonica
ATACTCATCCTGGACTCTCCAATAGATAAAGATAAACTCCCTAGGAGCTTTATCCTTATCCAAGCTGAGGTCCTCCCTCTTTCTAGGACTCTTATAGCTTATCCGCTCATCTCGGATTCCGGTATCTCCGCAGATAACCTCGGCCTAGCCGAGATCATATCGACGTCATGACCAAGACACGTGGCAACTCGGCTGGCACTTTGGTGCACCTTGGCCACGTGTTGTTGTTCAAAAATATGTCCCCACAACTATCCCCTAGGTTTTATTACCTTGGCATCCTAAGGTGATGGAACCTATATCATTCGAACCCATAGCACGTCGGCTAAACTTGCTTTATCATTTGTTGCCGAGATCATTATTAGTCAGCTTCATATGACCAAAACTTGTGTCCGTTTTCATCAATGCCTTAGAACCAGAATCCAAGTTTTTTCAAGTTCATTAGCCAATATCATCCCCATAGCCGAGGTCTTGGCTTCATTAAATCAAGAACTCCAAGAGTTGTTACACGCGCATAAGCTCTCACACACAGTAACTCAACCATTTTTGCCACGCGTTTCTTCCCCATTGAACTGTATCTGACACGCACCATCAGGTCACATCGCTTCCGCGTGCGCCGCCTAACAGGCACGTTGTCCAAGGCACATTCATTGTGATTTGCCGCCCTTTTATGTTTTTGACAAAATATTCCCTCTTTCTTCGCCGTTTCACTTTTGCATCTTCGTCTTCTCCAAACTTTCTCTCTCTAACACTCGAACCTTGAATCCTCCATTGTTTCAAGCTCTCAAGCTCTATAACATCTCTGTTCACCTCCCCCGGCGAAGCGCTTGCTGCTCTTCTCCGTTTACGGCCACCATCTGACCCCGGCGTACTTCACACCGGCTTCATTTTCTTCAGTGAGTTTCTATTTCCCCCTCTTTAGTTTTTCATACTCTGTTGCCTCTACTTATTCGTCATGATGAATATATTCATAGTCTCCTGTCCTTGTCTGTGTTTCAAATTTCACCCTTTGTATGCTTAAAAATGTTCTGCTTCATCTGTTTCTGTGTATACACACACACACATGTTGTTCATACTTTTGATGTTCTTGATTTTTGCTTTATGGGCTTTGAATCAAATACAAATATTTGGTATTCTGCTACTGTCTTTGGCTCTATATATCTGTATATATATATATTTTTAAAAATGTTCATGAATTCTTGTTTGTCTTCTTGAGTCTAAATCACGTTCTTGTTTCTGTTTCTTATTGTGTTCCCCAGATTCTTGCTTTCAATTATTGCTTCCATAGTCTTAGGTTTGGGACTTGTTGTAGAATGCACAAACTTTAGGAAAAATCGAAACAAATTTCCTTTAGATCCTCAAAAACCCTTGCCTAGCATACGTTTAGGTTTTGCCGAGGTCCTTTAAACCCTGACAAACCACTCCTTTCTGAAATCCAACACCTTTCCCTTTAGCCGACATCATGGATATGTGGAAGTAGAGAGTAGACACCCCAACCAAGCCAGAATATTTCAGGCAGGAGTTCGCCATTCTTACCAATGTCCACCTTAGGTTGGCAGGGGAGGAGGACTCCATCATGCCCACAAATGACTCCATGCATTTCCCAGTGGTAGCCTTCATAAAGTATGGACTTAGGTTCCCTCTTGACATCCTTTCCGAGAAGTCCTTCACTACTATAAACTGAACCCAATGCAGCTTGCCATTAAATCTTACCGAGTTATCAATGGTATAATTGCCTTAGCCAAAAAAGAGAATGCTAGGGTTACCCTTGCCGACATCCAATACTGTTACACCATGTGTGGCCTGAAGTCAGAAAAGGGCTATATCTACTATCTTAAACCGAGATCCACGGAATACAAACTTGTCGCCAACCTCCCAGACTCAAACAAGGGTGCTGGAGACGATTACTTCCTCATCTCGAGCAATTGGGAGTTCCCACCAAATGATGACCTTCACCTCTATCCCTTAAGCCGAACAGTTTTCAGAGAGGGAGATGGTAAAAGCCATGTGTCACCTTTACTTTCTTTCGAGTCTTCCTTACTTTGATATTTTTGCATGCTCTAACCTCTATTTGTTTTTGTTTCGCAGTACTTCCTCAACCACCCAAAGACTTCCGCAAATCCTTCTATCCCAGCAAGGATTTCAGGAAGTTGCTGGGCTTGCCAGTTGACCAGCAGAAAGCACCTCTATTGCTCAACTATATCCCAACCTACAAGTCCATTTTGCCTGACGTCCCGAAGAAGAGCAAGTCCCCTCTCTCTGCTACAACTTCGTCACCTCGGCCTGATCAGGGATCAACCTCAGCTCCAGCAGAACAGCCATCTACTTCAGCTCCATAACTGATTCTGCCTTCTCCACGCCAACACCGACGTCGAGCTTCGCTGTTCGCACCAGCAGGCAAGACTCAAAGTCGAAGACGCCGAAGTGCTGAGGCATCGTCTTTGGACCCAGCAAATCCACCAACAGCTCTACCAGCAATCCGCCTTGGCACTAAAGTTACCGTTACCATCTCCTCTGATGAAATGGGGCGACAAAAGGCCGTTGCTGAAGACCTTCTTGCCGACATCCCCAATGTCTTATAATCCAATCTTCCCAGTCTCAACCCAAGCCGAAACCAAAGAGGCTGAAGAAAGCCCAAGCCAAGACAACGGTGACTTAGATCGATTCTGAGGACACCTTGCCAATCTAAAAAATGGCTGAGGCAGAAAAAAGTGCCTCTGCCGCCAAAAAGAGGCCCGCAAAGGCTACTCCCTCTGAATCCACCCAGTCGAAGAAGCTGAGGTCAGAGTTTGCTGCAACCTCGGGGTCCTTGAAGTCCGATGCCCCCTAGGCCCCTCCAATCACTATCAAGGACAAGCTAGTCAGAGATGGCGACAGCGCGACTGACATCAAAGTCGGCGTTGCCCTCTCTACTACCTTGCTCCTTCCCAAGGACCTCGAACGCAATGTCGAGGCCAGCAAATACGAAAATTTCACTATGTAGTTGCAGCACTCCGTACAAGTAAGCCCCTAAAACTTGGTTCTTCTCTGTTTTGTCCATACTTAGAGAATTTTACTAACTTTTGCTTTTTCCATTTCTTCTAGGCGATCCAGCACGCCCACTCCTTTGCGATGCAGGCCTTCTACATTAAGAAGGAATTGACCCGCAAGACGAAGGAGGCTGCTGGCTTGCTTAGGACCATCAATAAGGCCGAAGCCAAAATGAAGACTTTGATAGACCAGGCCAAGGCAACCAAACAAGCCCAAGACGGGGTCGAGGAGAGGGTAGGCGCTACTAAGGCCATTGCTAAGGTCCTTGAAGCCGAGAAGAAAGAGGCCGAAGTAAAGACCGCCGAGGCCCAAGTCGAGCTCATTGCTGCCTTGGCCACAAAGGACGTCGAGATCAAGGCTACAGACGATAAAGCATACGCCGACGGGGCAGCCAACGTCCGCAAGGACTACAAGAAGCAAGTAAAGCAGGCATGCAACAAGGGTTTCACCCTTGGTTAGATGGCTGCTTTAAATGAGTTGGTTGTCTCCGAGAATTCGCCTCTCCGAGAAGATAGTCGCATTGTCCTGCCATTCCCATCCACTCTGAGCCAGTCCGAGGATGAAGTTGAGTCTTAGGAGGAGGCCGAGGCCAAAGAGACCGAGGAGACCAAAGCTGCTGGGGCCAAGTCCCCAACTTTGAATGAGCAAGTTTTAGACTCGACTCAGGATGAGGAGGACGAGGTCCAAAAGACCACCTCTGAGGTTGAGGTCGAGACTTCTAACAAGAGCCTGGATGATACACTGCGTGAAATCAACACCGAAGTCTAGGTTGAAAAGTCTACCTAGCTGTCTGTCGAGGCTGACACAACGCCAATTGCCGAGGAAGGGTAGACTGCGAAAAATGCTTAAACTTTAGTTTTTCCTCCTTTCAGTACTTGCTCCCTTTTGGACAGCTGTAAATCTCTTTGTTTTGAACAATGTTAACTTTGTATTTAGCCGATGTGCCACTTTTGTAATCTGAACAAGTAATCTCTTTGTAGGCCGAAATGCCTTTTTTTTTTTTTTCCTTTGAATGCAAGTCTTCTTTTTTTGATTAAGTGTTTGAATGTTTGTCTTTCCTTTACTGTCTTGTATGATTCCGTACTTAGAACATTTTGCATGTCTTCAAAGTACACCTTAACTGTGTAATCTCCTCGGGGTAAAAATACTTCGGATATATGTGCTAAATGTTTATCTCGGCCTTGTCTTAACATTTGAAAAACATTGTAAGAAAGTTTTCACAAGTGTTTATCTAAAACATGTCATTTCACTTTCAGTTATCAAGACTTCTGTCTTCCATTACTTTCCAAGTCTTAACAGTATGGTAACCTCAGCAAGGACGTAGATACTTCTTTTACCATAACCTTGGCTTAACTTCAACTTGTAAATTGTTCTTAAAATTTCAACAAGTGTTAAACCAATTTCCTTTCAACATGACCTCGGCTTAACTTCAACTTGTAAATTTTTCTTCAAATTTCAACATATGTTAAACCAATTTTATCTTGTAAATTCTATAAATTCCAACTCCTAAGCATTATTCTCCAGCTCTCTGCCCCCTAATGTGAACACATGTACCTATGATCTTGTTGCCGAGATCAGATTCAAACAGAGACTGGCCGAGGTTAACAACCTCGGTTCTTTCTGTTAATCTGGGTTAATTCAACTTAGTTCAACTCTATTATATGCAAGTATAATTCAACTCTGCCATATAATAAGTCTAAGTTATTCGTCATGTTTCAATCAGAAACATCGCCAACTTAGTTCAACTCTATTATATGTAAGTATAATTCAACTCTGCCATATAATAAGTCTAAGTTATTCGTCATGTTTCAATCAGAAATATCGCCAACTTAGTTCAACTCTATTATATGCAAAGTATAATTCAACTCTGCCATATAATAAGTCTAAGTTATTTGTCATATTTCAATTAGAAACATCGTCAACTTAGTTCAACTCTATTATATGCAAGTATAATTCAACTCTGCCATATAATAAGTCTAAGTTATTCGTCATGTTTCAATCGGAAACATCGCTAAGTGACTGGTCAATCGCTTTACACAAGTTTGAAAAGGCTTAATCGAGCTAAAATTTTATTAATTATTTCGGCTGATAACAAAAGATTTTAAAGAAAGAAACAAAATGAAATCTTAATGATAGAAGAACTTCAAGTTGCAAGTATTCCAGGGTCTTGGCAATTCCTTGCCTTCACTGTCTTCAAGCCGATATGCCTCGTTGCCCAAGACCGAGATTATTCTATAAAGTCTCTCCCACTCCCAGTTTGGGCCAAGCTTGCCCTCTCTGGGATCCTTCTTGTTGCCGACGACCTTTCTTAGGATGAGGTCCCCAACTTGAAATTCTTGTGGGTTGACCTTTTTGTTGTAAGCCCTGACAAGCTGCTACTAGTATGCCCCTAGCTGAATTGTTGCCTTATCACGTCTTTCTTCTAATAGATCCAGATCTCGGGCTAAAAATGCATCATTGGTACCATTTTCTACTCCCTGAGTTCTGATCCCTGGGATACTGATCTCTAGTGGAATAACTGCTTCTGTGCCATAAGCCATGGCAAATGGGGACTCCCCAGTTAATCTTCTCGGCGTGGTCCGATATGCCTAGAGTACACTGGGCAACTCATTCACCCACTTTTCCTTTGCTACTTCCAGCCTCTTCTTGATCCCATCCAAGATAACCTTATTGGATGCTTCTGATTGACCATTACTCTGAGGGAAACTTGGAGTAGAGTAATAGTTCTTGATCTTGTACTTTGCACAAAAGCTCTTGATTAGTTTACTGTCAAACTGCGTACCATTGTCTGCTATTATTGCCCTTGGGATCCCAAACCTGGTGATGATGTTCCTCCATATAAAGTTCTTTACATCAATGTCCCAAATCTTAGCAAGGGGTTCAGCTTCTACCCACTTGGTGAAATAATATGTTGCTATGAGTAGGAACTTCCTCTGCCCAGTTGCCTGAAGCAACTGTCCAACCAAATCCATGCCCCATTGGGCAAATGGCCAAGGGCTAGACACTGAGTTCAAATCCGCTGCTGGTTAGTGTATCAAAGGCGCAAACTTCTGACATTTCTCACACTTTCTGACATAAGTTTCAGCATCTTTCTGCATGTAGGGCCACCAATACCCTTAAGTAATGGCCCTGTGAGCAAGTGACCTGCCTCTAGTGTGGCTCCCATATACTCCTTCATGTATTTCATACAAGAAGTCTTCAACTTATGAAGGATGCACACACCTCAGAAAGGGACCAATAAAAGATCTTCTGTAGAGATGTCCTTCTGCTGTCAGACTGAATCTTGCCGACTTCAGTCTGATCTTGTGTGCTTTTTTGTGATCATCCGGCAGCTTTCCATCTCTAAGGAATACTATTATAGCATCCATCCAGCTTGGTCCCATCTCCACGCACATTGTTTCATGCTCTAAGTTCAGTGGTTCTACACTTGGAACTGATAAATAGTCAACCATTATTGTCCTTGCCTCTCCTGGTTTTATTGCACTAGTCAAGTTAGCCAAGGCATCAGCATGGCTGTTGTCATCTCGGCTAACTTGCTGTAGTCGGCAATTTTGGAACAATGCTATCAGTCTGCCTACCTCCTTTACATAGGCCATCATCCTTTCATCTCGGGCTGCGTATTCGCCTATTGCCTGGTTGACAATAAGTTGGGAGTCACAGAAGACCATTACCTCATCGGCTTCCATTACCGCTGCCAGTTTTAATCTTGCGATCAATGCTTCATACTCTGCTTCATTGTTTGAGGCATTAAACCCCAAATGAATGGACTGTTCCAGCATCTGTCCATCTGGTGATATTAGCACTACTCCTGCCCTCGCTCCTTGTCGGTTTGAACTTCCATCAACAAACAGGCGGAAGGAGTTGCCGACGTAAATACTGCAGGGCCTCAGTTTCTCTTATTTCCTCAGTTCTGCTATCCCTGGCTCAACGGAGCCCGATGTATGAGGGCGCCTGGTGTGAACTCTGCCACGAAGTCGGCCAAAACTTGGCCTTTAATTGCAGTTCTAGGTCTGAATTCCAGGTCATATTGGCCTAACACCACTGCTCATCTGGCTATTATGCCTGTCAGATCCCCTTGTTGCAACAGGGATTTCAAAGGATGCTCAGTTAACACCACAATCTTGTGGGCTTGAAAGTAATGGTTCAACTTCTTGGAGGCCATTACTAAAGCCAGTGTCAGCTTCTCCAAGGGTAGGTACCTGGTCTCTGCATCTGCTAGGGTTTTACTCACGTAGTAAACTACCCTCTGTTCTTCTTTTTCTTCCCTGATTACCACTGCACTTACTGCATGTTCTGAAACCGCCAAGTACAAGAACAGCTCCTCTCCCGGTACTAGATTTGAGAGAACTGGAGCGGTGGTCAAGTATCTCTTCAAGTCAGCCAAGGCGACTTCGCACTCTTCTGTCCATAAGAAGTTTGTAGCTTTCTTCACTAAATTAAAGAAAGGTTTTCATTTGTTAAAGCTTCTGCTTATGAATCTATTTAGGGCTACGGCCCTTCCAGTCAACATCTGCACTTGTTTTGCCGACGTTGGGCTCTCTAACTCCAAAATGGCCTTGATTTGATCCAGGCTTGCCTCAATGCCCTTTCTGGTGACCAAGTACCCCAGGAACTTCCCTGACCCAACTCCAAATGCGCATTTCGACGCATTGAGTCGGAGCCGAAATGTCCTTAGGATTTCAAAGACTGTCTTAAGGTCGGACAGATGATCCTTAGGTTCCTTGGTCTTCACGACCATGTCATCAATGTATACCTCCACTGTTTTGCCTATTAGATGTCTGAACATCTTAGTCACTAATCTCTGGTAAGTTGCTCCTGCATTTTTCAACCCAAAAGGCATCACTCTGTAGCAATACAGCCCTGTTAGGGTGATAAATGTAGTTTTCTCCTCATCTGGGGGGTACATGGTTATCTGATGGTACCCTCTATAAGCGTCTAGGAAGCTCATCCTTCCGTGCCCTGAAGTGGGATCCACCAATTGGTCAATCTTGGGTAGTGAGAAACTGTCTTTGGGACAAGCCTTGTTCAGGCTGGTGAAATCCACGCAAACCCTCTACTTCCCATTCTTTTTCTTCACAACAACCGTGTTTGATAACCACGTCAGGTAGTTTACCTCTCGAATGGCTCTGGCCTCTAGAAGTTTATCCACCTCCTCTTCTACTGTCTCAACATGCATCAACGTCGGCCTCCTTGCTCGCTGGATGACTGGTTTAGCCGACCTGTCCACATTCAGTTTATGGCAAGTAACCTCGGGGTCAATGCCAGGCATCTCGTTTGGTGTCCAGGCAAACACCTTAAGGTTTGCTCTCAAGAACGCCTCTAATTCCTTTTCCTCCTTCTCGGCCAAGCCTGAGCCGAGAAGGAAGAAGCGCTCTTCGTCCCCTTGCTGGACCAAGATCTTCTTTAGGGCTTCCTCACTTTTCTCAGCTGGTTCTTTGCCGACGTCCTCAAGGACCTTAATGTCCTCATCTTCGATCTCCGCTGCTTCTACTGCTCGTATGTTGCAGGTGGATTTCATTGCTACCATGGATCAATTCTTTGCCTGCACCTGATCTCCCCTAACCTCCTCAATTCCATGCTCTATTGGGAATCGCAACAGTTGGTGTAATGTTGAGGGAACAGCCTCTATTGCATGCAGCCATGGCCTTCTCAGGATAGCATTGTAAGGGGAAGGAGTGTCAATTATTGTGAACTCAGTTTTTACCTTCTTGGTGCCAACCTACACCTCCAAACTTGCTGCTCCTAGGGGCCACGTCAGCGTTCCATTGAACCCGACCATTGGGCCGTTGGATTGTTCCAGATCATCTCAATGAAGGCCTAGCTCCTTGTAACACTTGACATACATGATGTCACAAGAGCTGCCTTGGTCGATCAGAATTCGCTTTACCTGGCACTCTCCAATCTGAAGGGATATTACCAAGGCATCGTTGTGTGGATGTTGCACCATCTCCAGGTCGTCCTCAGTAAAGGACACCACTGGTCCCTAGCACTTGTCTGCCCTAGGTCTCTTATGCCAGACCTGATACACATGTTACAAGTGTTTTACCTTTTAGGTTTCGCCGCGTATCTCGTTCTCATTGACTTTCGAGTGAATCACATTGATTACTCGTAGTCCGCCTACTTGCGGTTGTGGTACTGGTGAAGGTGGTACCGCCGGTGCCTGAGGCAATCTTGCTTGCTCTTCCTTTGTCCTGGCCTCATCGACCAGGTCCCTTAGATGACCTTGTCTTACCAGGTCTTCTAGATGTGCTTTCAAGGCTGTAACAACCCCGATCCCTGACTAACATTAATCCATACTTAATTATGCCTAATCAATAATTGAAGAGGAATTCTGAATTAATTTGCATGTGTGCTTTGCTTTATTGTGCTTATATCTGTCTGCTGTAGAAAGATCTATTCATGTTTTGATTTCGAATTGCGAATTGAAAGCCTTATTGGCATCCAATAGACAGAGGCATAATAATAGTTACTATTTTTATTAAGTTAATGCAAACAAAAAAAATGTCCACATATATTTTTATTCTTAATTATGTTGATGAATGTCTCATTAATAATAATATTATTCACTTTTTTGTGCTAGTATAAATCAAACTTTAAAATTTTATAATAATTTTTCAAAAGTTCAAATCCTGGATCCATGAACCACAATTTCACATGAACATCTCCACTACCAATTTATCCAGCTCTTAGTTCAGTGCAGTCATTTGGAATTGAAATGGGTTTTGCAACTATGATCTCTATCACCGTCAAGTTTTAACCAGATATTTCACGATCGAACCTCACAACCACATCTCTCAGATCAATGCCTACAACCACATCTACTCAACCAGATCACCAAGATGGTACAAGGTTTGGCCAGATCTCTTCAACCTCCCATTTGTGGTTCTTTTTGATGTTATTTTTGCTAAACTTGAAGGTAATTTTGAGAATTGATTATTTTAGTTAATTTTTTTAATTTTTATAAAAAAAACATGTAAAAAATAAAAAAAAAAGAATAATTAATTATTTTGTAATGATTTTTTAATTTTTTAATTATTCTAGCCTACTGTCAAAACAACTTTGGCAATGGATTTTTGGCTAAATTTCCCCCCTCCCAACACCCCACACACACACACAAAAAAGTTTAAAAAATCATTAAGACAAAATGTAACATCCAAATCATAATTATTTCATTTTTTTCCCACACAAAAGTTAAAAAAGTCAAAAAAACTAAACCAAACAAACTTTTAGTCCTAAGCAGCTTTTTGATTTTTTTGAGTTATATTTTCTCTCTACTTTTTTGCACGTTTTTTTTTTTAAAAAAAATCAAATTTTTGGAGTTACATCTTCTCTCTACTTTTTTACACTTTTTTTTTTAAAAAGTCAAAAAAAAGTCGACTCTTAACTTACTTTCGAAAACAAGCTAAAGTAAAAAAGTCAAAAAGCCAACTAAAAAAACCTATCGCCAAACGACAACTTTGTTTCTGTCATGTTTTGGCTTTCATAGATAGGGTTGAAAAATGCGGGAGTAGCAAACACCAAGTAATTTCTGCACACCTACAAGGACTTCTCTCTAACCTAAGAGCTGGTGTCTTCCTTGAAAGGCTGTGTATTTCTATTTTTCTTCGTATTCCCTTGGATTTTAAGGGGACACTTTCGATTGTGGGGTGGTCGGCAGTTTGGAGCTAGTATGTATCCAGGTAGTTGCAGTGTCGTTGGTATGTTTGTTGCAGAAGTGTTTGTCTGGCTTTTCCTGAAGTTACGCTATGTCGGGTAATATCTGAGAAGGTAGTTGGACTGATAGTAGTGATACGGAATTCGGCAGTGAATATTTAGAGGAACAGCGTGGACTGCCCCACTCATGTTTCTTTAACCATTTAAGGCAATGGCAACAACGACGTGGGATCAGCATGACTTTGTCTCCATCCATTTGGGTAATGGATAACCATCGCTTTCAGTATTGCCTGGTGGGTCTTTTGCTTGCTCGCTGCCAATTTGTCACGTACTTAACGCAACACTATATTAACAAACAGTGGCAGGTGTCTGGAGGGGTAGATGTGGTAGGAAGAAATGGAAGCTACTATATTTTTCAATTTGCTTCTAAGGAAGCCATGCATCGTGTGGTTGCGCAAGGACCAAACCTCATCCTTGACAGAATAAGGGTGGTTCGTTTTGCGGTATGGGTTTGTTGGAAATGGTTATAAAATTCTAGGTAAAATCAGAATTTTATCCTAAGTTTGGTCTAATATTTAGGTGGGCCTCGTGCGTCGATTTATGCGGGTCAAAGTGGTGACGCGTTCTATGTCGCGTTGTGATTCACGTGGTATATTTGGTTGCTCAAAACCATTACCGAGTGAATGGGAAATTGAAGCCAAAGCGTGCTCCATGGAAATGGAGTTTTGGTGGAAAATCCTTAAAGGTTTTGAAAGGGTTTATATGGCATGGGTTTGGTACTTAGGGTGTGCCCCAAGGGATACCCAAGTGTTTTAGAGGGAGAGGTTATGAGCAAAATGGGCTAGACCCATTGGACCCAAAAATCACCACACGCGCGCGCCGCCGCCGCCGTTCGTCCGTCCGGTCGGGCGAGCTGGGCTTGGGCGCGGGTGTGTGGTATGAGGTTGAATTGGGCTTGTTCGGCCCAATACTAATTAAACTGGTTTGGATTTACTGTACATCCAAACAGGGCCCTTTCCGTTTTCAAACAGAAATAAACCAGTCTGGTATTATTGCACACCCAAACAGAGCCCTTCCCGTTTTTGTATCTGTTTAAATTTAAACCCAACATATTCAAATCTGTTTGAATTCAAAGCCAACAGGTATCATACCTGTTCAATTCAAAACCAAGAGCCACCTTTACATCTATAAATAGGACAGCTCTCATTTGGATTTTGTAACTCTAATTTCCGTCCTTCATAATTCTGAAAACATTCTCTTCATGTTGCTGCATTATTTTCTTGTCAGAGAGAGTATAAACACTTAGTGTGTTCGTTAGGCAAACAATTTATAATGCTGCTATTGTTTGTAGTAGATCATTTTATCCTGGGAGATAGACGTCCAAATTCTGAAAGCACCGTGGAGAGGACGAATCTGTCTTAAGGACACAGTGTCAAACACTGGACTTGATCAGACAATTATTCAAAGAAATTAATTAAGGAAGTTGTTTAATTTATTATTTTGTTTTATTTATTTATTTAATCAAATTTTAATTTTGTTTTTGTAACAAAATAAAATCTGTTTTTATTTATTTATTCTTTATTTCGAGTTTGATTTTTGTAATCAAACAAAATTCTCTTCTTTCTTTTATTTCTTTATATTCTGATTGTTGTTTAGTACACAACAGAGTTTAATTTATTTAAATACAGTGAAGATTGTCCAACAATCTTAAGACAGAGTTTTTTTTTTGGTATCTTCATTATATTTAATTTTCTGTGTTTCCAAAGTAATATTCTGGTTGGAAAAACAAATAGTGGTTTATGCTATTTGACAGATAGTAGTAATATACTGTCTCTTTTCTTTGACAACTAGTAGTAATATACTGGTGTCATTAACAATTGCAGAATATTATTTGGTGTTACAGAAAATTATTTTGGTATTTTATTTTTCTAGTTTTAGTAACAAGGAAAATAAAATTATTTTGTTGTTATCATTTATTTTCTGGTTTTAGTAACTAGAATTTATTTTCTGGTTTTAGTAACTAGAATTTATTTTTTGGTTTTGGTAACTAGAAAATTATTTTGTGATTTTCTAATTTTTGTAATCAGATATTTTTGTGGTATTTTATTTTTTAGTTTTAGTAACAAGGAAAATAAAATTATATTATATTCTGTTTTAGTAACAAGAAAAATAAAATTATTATGTGTTATAATTTATTTTCTGGTTTTAATAACTAGAAAATTAATTTTGTTAATCAATCATGTAATTTTGTGTTTCGGTTACAATCTGTAAATATTGTACGTGACTTATGGTTTCATTTGGGAGATCACTTAATTTTTGAACCCTTTGTGAAAATGTGTTAATTCTTTTGACTTTTTCATAGTTCATTATGAGTATACATGGAAGTATTTAATTATGGAGTTATATATTAGTTTTACAAACTAAATTTCAGTTTTATTATGAAGAAACCTTTGTAGTAAGATTATTTTCTTATTGATTTTCTGAATCATTCTTTATTTTCTGTGTATGGATCCGTAGTCGTGAATAGTTTCTGCACATGAGTCGAAAAAATATATATATTCACAAGAACATTTGAATGCATATTTAATTAGTTTATTTATGTACAAATCAAACTGATTAAATGAAGATATGTTTTAAAGTTTAAAGTTTAAAATTTAAAACGCGTTGAATTTTATTTATGAGTTTTTTATCTCATGATGAAAGTTAAGGAATTATGCATGATTAATTTATTTTGCTAATTCATTATTTTTTAGTTGATGCGTTTGATATGCATGTATTGATATCAACTCAAGTTATTTCTTTAAAAATAATGTCATGTGAGTTGGAATGATAAATTGTTATGTTGACTTTGGACATAAGCAGATTAATTTGAATATTTCTAATCAATTTTGAATGGGTGTTTAAACACCAGAGGATTTTAAACATGGAGATGTATGCAGTTATATCGTTCCATTTAATTGGAAGGAAATTTACGAAATCTTTTAATTTTAGTTTGTTTTAAATTTGTGACATGAGATGTCATTAATTATTATTTTACTTGCGTAGTAGAATTTGTTAAACCATAAAACATTATTTTAATATGGGAATGTATCTCTTGAATTAGATGAGATAATGTAATTTTCTTTTGTCACAATTATTTAATTGTATCTCTTACAATAAAATGGATTGTTTGACTTGTTTATTTTTTAGGTAAAATTTTTTATGCGGATATAATTTTGTCAAAACATTAATTCTGATTTGTGTAATCATAATTATTTTAGTTTTTTCATTTGAAATTTATGAATCATGATTTTAAATTTATGAATCAAGCACATCATAGACAACAAGTGATGAATGTTATATTTTGTTTTTAATCAAAAGTGATAGGGGTGGTGAATATGATGCACCATTAAATGAATTTTGTGCACAACATGGCATAATTTTCCAAACTACAGCCCCTTATTCTCCACAGCAAAATGGAATTGCTGAAAGGAAGAATAAAACCCTAAAAGAAATTATGAATGCCATGTTACTAAGTTCAGGTTTACCACAGAACTTGTGGGGGGGAAGCAATATTGTCTGCTAATTATGTTCTTAATAGAATACCCCACAAGAAAACCAACAGCACTCCTTATGAATTGTGGAAAGGTCGACCACCTTCCTACAAATACTTAAAAGTGTGGGGGTGTTTGGCAAAAGTTGAAGTTCCTGTTCCTAAAAAGACTAAGATTGGACCAAAAACAGTAGATTGTGTGTTTTTGGTTATAGTCAGAATAGTAGTGCATATCAGTTTCTGACTTATAAATCAGAAATACCTGATATAAATGTGAACACTATTATAGAGTCAAGGAATGCTGTGTTTTTTGAACATGTCTTTCCTTACAAGAAAGGACAGGAATTAAATTCACAGAAAAACTTATGATTGTACACAAAGACAAGAGACTAATGACAATCAAATACAAGAAACTAGTAATGGTCTCGACCAACAAGATTTAACTGATGATGAACCAAGAAAAGTAAGAGAACGAGAACATCAAAATCCTTTGGTCCAGATTTTCTAACATACCTGTTAGAAAATGAACCTCAAAGCTTTAAGGCAGCAATGACAGGTCCTGAAGCACCTTTATGGAAAGAGGCTATTAATAATGAAATTGAATCAATTATGCAAAATCATACTTGGGAATTGGTGGATCTTCCACCAGGTTCTAAACCTCTTGGATATAAATGGATATTCAAGAAGAAAAATGAAAGCAGATGGTTTAATTGACAAGTATAAAGCAAAACTTGCAGTTAAAGGTTACAGACAAAAGGAAGGTCTGGACTATTTTGACACATATTCCCCTGTGACAAGAATAACATCCATTCGCATGCTTATTTCTATAGCAGCGTTGTTTAATTTAGAAATACATCAAATGGATGTTAAGACAGCTTTCTTAAACGGTGATCTAAATGAAGAGATCTATATGGAACAACCCGAAGGGTTTGTAGTATCAGGGCAAGAAAAGAAAGTTTGTCGACTTGTAAAATCCCTTTATGGATTAAAACAAGCACCTAAGCAATGGCATGAAAAATTTGATCATGCAATGCTTACTAATGGGTTTAAGATAAACGAATGTGACAAATGCGTCTATGTTAAAAACACTGACCAAGGATATGTCATAGTTTGTCTTTATGTGGATGACATGCTTATCATTGGAAGCAGTCAAAACATAATCAAATCAACTAAGCAAATGCTTAATAAAAGATTTGATATGAAAGATATGGAGGTCGCAGATGTTATATTAGGAATGAAAATTACTAAAACATCTGACGGATATGCATTATCTCAATCTCATTATATTGAGAAAATACTTGATAAATTTATCAAGGATGATTTGAATTTAGCTAGAACACCTGTAACATCAGTCTTTATTTATCGAAAAATAAAGGTGATGCAGTGTCTCAGTTAAAATACTCCCAAATCATTGGAAGCCTAATGTACCTAATGAATTGTACTCGTCCTGATATAGCTTATGCTATCAGTAAATTGAGTAGGTACACTAGTAACCCCGGAGAAGACCATTGGAAAGCGATCATTCGGGTTCTTAGATATCTAAGATTCACCCGTGATCATGGTTTGAACTTTACTCGATATCCAGCAGTACTTGAAGGTTATTGTGATGCAAATTGGATATCGGATACTAAAGATTCAAAATCCATAAGTGGATATGTCTTTACTCTGGGAGGCTGCTGTTTCTTGGAAATCCACGAAACAAACATGCATCGTACGATCCACAATGGAATCCGAGTTCATTGCTTTAGACAAAGCAGGAGAAGAAGCAGAATGGCTTCGTCACTTCTTAGAAGACATTCCAATGTGGCCAAAACCTGTGCCAGCTATTTGTATTCATTGTGATAGCCAATCTGCAATAGGCAGGGCACAGAATCATATGTATAACGGTAAGTCACGACATATTCGTCGTCGACATAATACCATAAGGCAATTGTTGTCAAACGGAATAATCTCAATAGATTATATAAAATCTAAAGAGAATATTGCGGATCCGTTAACAAAAGGTTTGACAAAAGAGCTAGTGTATAGTTCATCGAAGGGAATGGGATTAAAGCCTATTACATAAGAGTCGTCATAATGGTAACCCTACTTATATAACTGGAGATCCCAAGAACTAAGTTCAAAGGAACAACTAAGTTATGTATGGCTCGCCAGAAATCACCAAGGGATTAAATTCCTACCCATTCCTATGGTGAGAGTGATATCTGCAACATATGTTGTCTGCAGGGGCATAAGGATAAGCTTCGCTTTTAATGATTACTTATATCTTGATTAAGGCATAAAATCAAGACGAGTATAAGGAGATACTCACAATAAGAATCACCTATATGAGTGTTGAACTGGGGCCGGTTCTATGAGAATGAAAGAGGCTACATTCTCTAGAAACACTTATGAAAACCAGGAGCATTCAAGGCCAAAATGAACACAACAGTGAGAACCACGATGTGTTAGAAGATATTTGTGTGAAATCTATTGTCTTGGCTTACACAAACGGCAGAACAATTCAAGGCATCGCGTCCATTGGTTAGCTAGTAAGTCCGATAGGTTATCACTAGGGAAGGTTCAAGGCCGAAAACTACCTATCCTGGTGCAAGATATTTTCGACTTATACTCTTTCGATAAAGTCTGCATATTGTTGCATTTCCGTTGTCATCAAATTCCATTCATGTGGGGGATTGTTGGAAATGGTTATAAAATTCTGGGTAAAACCAGAATTTTATCCTAAGTTTGGTCTAATATTTAAGTGGGCCCCGTGCGTCGATTTACGCGGGTCAAAGTGGTAACGTGTTCTATGCTGCGTTGTGATTCACGTGGTATATTTGGTTGCTCAAAACCATTACCGAGTGAATGGGAAATTGAAGCCAAAGCGTGCTCCATGGAAATGGAGTTTTGGTGGAAAATCCTTAAAGGTTTTGAATGGGTTTATATGGCATGGGTTTGGTACTTGGAGTGTGCCCCAAGGGGTACCCAAGTGTTTTAGAGGGGGAGGTTATGGGCAAAATGGGCTAGACCCATTGGACCCAAAAATCACCACACGCGCGCGCCGCCGCCGCCGTCCTTCTGGTCGGGCGGGCTGGGCTGAACTGGGCTTGGGCGCGGGTGCGTGGTGGAGGTTGGGTTGGGCTTGTTCGGCCCAATACTAATTAAACTGGTTTGGATTTATGTACATCCAAACAGGGCCCTTCCCGTTTTCAAACAGAAATAAACCAGTCTGGTATTATTGCACACCCAAACAGGGCCCTTCCCATTTTGTATTTGTTTAAATTTAAACCCAACATATTCAAATCTGTTTGAATTCAAAGCCAACAGGTATCATACCTGTTCAATTCAAAACCAAGAGTCACATTTACATCTATAAATAGGACAACCCTCATTTGAATTTTGTAACTCTAATTTTCGTCCTTTATAATTCTGAAAACATTCTCTTCGTGTTGCTGTATTATTTTCTTGTCAGAGAGAGTATAAACACTTAGTGTGTTCGTTAGGCAAACAATTTGTAGTGCTACTATTGTTTGTAGTAGATCATTTTATCCTGGGAGATAGACGTCCAAATTCTGAAAGCACCGTGGAGAGGACGAATCTGTCTTAAGGACACAGTGTCAAACACTAGACTTGATCAGATAATTATTCAAAGAAATTAATCAAGTAAGTTGTTTAATTTATTATTTTGTTTTATTTGTTTATTTAATCAGATTTTAATTTTATTTTTGTAACAAAATAAAATCTGTTTTTATTTATTTATTCTTTATTTCGAGTTTGATTTTTGTAATCAAACAAAATTCTCTTCTTTCTTTTATTTCTTTATATTCTGATTGTTGTTTAGTACACAACAGAATTTAATTTATTTAAATACAGTGAAGATTGTCCAACAGGGTTAAGTTTGGTGGAGGCAGGTTTCCAGTTAGGTCAAGCCATTGGGGAGGTGCTTAGAGTGGACTATGATGAAGGAACTCTACAAAATATTTGTTTCTTGCGGATCCGAGTGAGGATACCTATGGATCGTCCCCTCATTAGTGGATTTTTTCTTCAATGTCAAGATGACCATGGTCGATGGATAGAGTGTCGTTATGAACGAATCTTTAAAATTTGTCGTAATTGTGGTAAGATTGGTCATATGTTTAATCAATGCGAAATACGTTTGAAGTGGCCCAGTAGAAGATTAATAGTCGACTTGAACAGATTAGCCGTAGATTGAATTCGTTGATACTTACACAAAAAGACTAACCATTATATTCGGCTAGTCTTCGAGCTTTTGTTCAAAGAGCCAATCGGAGAAACTCATCGGTCGTGGCCGTGGAGGTATCATTGATGCGACAGGTAGGGCCAAAACCTATGGAAGGTCTTATGGCGGAAGAGAGAGAGGTGGTTTTGCTGGGCGTCCCTATCCAGGAAGTGTGGAATAGTTCATATGACTTTATCTCAGTATGGGAACACAATTGGGATATCAGACTCCAGTATGCTGCTTTGCAAGAACAAGTGCATCAAACGGATATGGTGCATTGGGGAAGTGTCGCATTCGCCGGTAGATGAGGATATGTTCTCTACGCCGCAGGCAAAGGTTACGGTGTTGGATTTTGTGTTCGAACAAATTTCGTTACAACTCAAGCAGATTGTTGAGGCTGACGTTGATGTCTTGATGACGCACGAACAAGCTGAGGACTGGTGGCATAAATGGTCTTCAATACTTCACTCAGTGGAAATTAACCCTGGTAGTTGGAGGTCGTCAGTAGATAGCTATCATATTAATGACTCTGAGGAAGGAAGTGGTGTCAAAGAGCTAATGGAATTTAGGATGGAGCTTCTAATTAGTAACAGCCGTGCTGGGGACCCCAGTGGGGGTGACCCCCAGCACCCCCACTCCACGTGGGAGGCTGTGGACCAAGGAAAAAAAAAAAAAAAAATCAACCAATCACACCCACTAAGGGCCCTAGCGGTCACCCCCAGTGGGGGTTTGAGGCTTTTCTCAATTAGTAATGTGGACTAGATTCAGATTTCAGTGGTTTCATTGAGTGGGATCTGGGCTAAGATAAAGATAATCAGAAACTTATTGGACCAGTCCAAGACCTTCAAGTGGGCTTGAATAAGACAGATGCGAGGGTGGATTTGAGCCCAAGTTTGGGCCGTGTTGTAGGCCCAGTGGTTATTCAGGAACCAGATGCACTTTCAAGGCCAAATAAAGCCCGTTTAAAAGATTTTTGGGCTAAGGGTAAGGTTAAGGCCTGGGATGATTTATATGATGTAAGCTCATTTGATAAAGAAGAGCTTAGTCCATTGCTCAGAAAGAGGGAAGAAATTAGGGCACGAAGGAATGGTGAGGGGAGCTCAAGGGGGAGATCTAGTGTAGAGGAGGATACAACCTTGCAGGAAATTGAGAGATGCCCTGTCCGAGGTGGGGCTGATATGAGCGTTAAAAGACGTCAATAGGTGAAGGATGCAAGGGTAGGTCGAAGATTGAGGCGACATCTCATGCGTCAACATAGAATGGCAAGAGCGCGCAGAGTGCAAGCTATAAACAAACATTTTGGGCAACAGCTTTTGAAGAATGGGTTAAGGGATGAAGGCCGGCGGAAAAGGAAAAATTCACCAGTTCATTTCAAGGGGTCTGTTGCTTGGAAAGTGGCCAAAGCAGCTAAGCTGGATCAGATTGCCTCGCCGAAGAGAAAGAGGGCTTTGTCGAAGTTGCTGTCACTTGATGATGGCAGACTGGTAAGAAGCCTTGTTCGGACTCTGATGAGCAGGGCTCAGGATTGGCCAAGGTTTGGAAAGGTTGTCAATATGAGGATTTTTTTTTCTGTAGTATGAAATTGCCATGATGTTGAATTTGATTTTAGATTCGGATGAGCAGAACTCTTTGGGGTTTTTGGAGGAGGTTGTACCAAAACAACCTGCTCCATCCCCATGAAGCTTTTAAGCTGGAACTGTCGAGGGATGGGTCACCCTCTGACAGTTCGAACAGCTCGCATTTTGACTCAGTCTCATAAGCTGAATGTCATTTTTCTAATGGAGACTAAATTGGAAGCACGAAAGTTGGAATGGTTAGGTTTAACTATGGGGTACCGCTTTTGGACGGGTGTTGACAGTGAAGGGCAAAAGGGTGGTCTTTGGGCGGCTTGGGATGAAACGATGAACATTAGAGTTTTGTCTCGCACTGCGGATTTTATTGGTTTGTTAGTTTCGGAAGAATGGCATTCTGATTGGGAAATTATTCTGTTTTATCGGCATCCGGATGTCTCTCAAAGACCTTTAATTTGGAATCAGTTATCTTGTTTTCTAGCAACTATTGCTCATCCAATTGTTATCATTGGAGATTTTAATTAGGTTATATATTCTCATGAAAAGTAGAGTAAGGTGCACAGATCTATTCCAGGGGCCAAAGTCTTTATGGAATTTATGAATGATCATGGTCTTGTAAATCTACCTTTGATTAAAGTCCGATTTACCTAGACCAATAATCGGAAAGGCAAAGAGGCAGCCCATGAAAAACTTCATAGAGCGGTGGCTTCAACGGATTGGTTGCACCTATTTTGACATATGTCTCTTCTTGCTCTCCCGATACAGAGATCTGATCATAGTCCTCTAATCTTAGATATGTGCCCTGTAGTGAAAGGTAAATCAGGTCTTGGACGCTTCGAAGCATTTTGGTTGATGGATTCTGCAACCAAAGACATTGTTAAGTGGGCATGGTCTGTCCCTCTGATAGCGGCTCTATGGCTTATCAATCAATGAAACATCAGAATTTTGTTCTTTGACATCTAAGAAATTGGAATAATCTGCCTCAAAGAAGTCTACCTGCACAGATGGTTAAAGTGAGGAACCAACTGAGATCCACAATTAACAAGACTTACTGAATTCTTACAGCAAAGAGCAGTTGCTAAGACAATGTTTAGATGATCTATTGCAAAAACAAGTGTATTGGGCTCAGAGGGCGAGGCAGAAATGGCTTTAGGTCGGTGACAAGAATACAAAGTTCTTTCATTTGGCTGCGACCATTCGTGCTAACAAGAGGAGGGTCCTATTTCTTCGATTGGAGGATGGCTCCATTTGTACTGACCAAATGACTATTCAAAGAGAGTTTTTGAATCATTTCAAAAGTTTATATCAGACTATGGATTCCTCTCCAGCAGGTATTTCCCCATCCTTGTCCTACCCGGAAAATTTTCAATTATTATCAGCTTTGAATTGTAGGTTGTCAGAGGAACACTCAAGGGTTTTAAATTCCCCATTTGTGGCTCATTAAGGGTGTATTTGGTAACGTTTACGTTTTCAGTTTATATTTACAAAATTTTATAAACTGGTTTTTGTTTATTTTTAGAAAAGCATAAACTATAAACACGTTTCGTAATTGACAAAATGTTTTAAAAAATTTTAAAATATAAAAAAGAGTGAGAAATGGCAAGTGGTGGCAAGTGGCGGCGGAAGACGGTGGTAGAAAGTGGTGACGGTGGGTGGTGGGTAGCTGCTGGTGGTGGTGGTGGCGGGTGGGTGGGTGGTGACGGTAGCAGGTGGTGGGTGGCAGCGAGTGGGTGGTGGTGGTGGTGGCAGTGGCGGGTGGTGGTGGTGGCAGGTGAGTGGCGGGTGGTGGTGAGTGGGTGGTGGTGGCGGGTGGTGGTGGTGGTGGGTGAGTGGGTGACGGTGGCGGGTGGTAGCGAGTGGGTGGTGGTGGTGGCGCGTGATGGGTGGTGGTGGCAGGTGGGTGGTGAATGGCGGGTGGTGGTGGGTGGTGATGGTGGGTGGGTGGTGACGGTGGCGGGTGGTGATGGTAGGTGGGTGGGTGGGTGACGGTGGCGGGTGGTGGGTGGTAGCGAGTGGGTGGTGGTGGCGGCGAGTGGTGGGTGGTGGTAGCAGATGGGTGGCGAATGGCGGGTAAGTGACGGGTGGTGTGGTGTGGTGGTGGTGGTGAGTGGGTGACGATGGCGAGTGGTAGGTGGTAGCAAGTGGGTGGTAGTGGTGGTAGTGGTGGGTGGTGGTAGCAGGCGGGTGGCGGATGGCGGGTGGTGGTGGTGGTGGTGGTGGTGGTGGTGATGGTGGGTGGGTGGTGACGGTGGCGGGTGGTAGCGAGTGGGTGGTGGTGGCAGGTGGGTGGCGCGGGTGGGTGGCAGGTGGTGGTGGTGGTGGTGGTGGTGGTGGGGGTGAGTGTGGTGACGGTGGCGGGTGGTAGCGAGTGGTGGTGGTGGTGTGGGCGCGTGATGGGTGGTGGTGCAGGTGGGTGGTGAATGGCGGTGTGGTGGTGGTGGTGATGGTGGGTGGGTGGGTGACGGTGGCGGGGGTGATGGTAGGTGGGTGGGTGGGTGACGGTGGCGGGTGGTGGTGGTAGCGAGTGGTGGTGGTGGCGGCGAGTGGTGGGTGGTGGTAGCAGATGGGTGGCGAATGGCGGGTAAGTGACGGGTGGTGGTGGTGGTGTGGTGGTGGTGGTGAGTGGGTGACGATGGCGAGTGGTAGGTGGTAGCAAGTGGGTGGTAGTGGTGGGTGGTGGTGGTGGTGGTGGCAGGTGGTGGCGGGCGGGTGGGTGGCAGGTGGTGGTGGTGGTGGTGGGTGAGTGGGTGACGGTGGCGGGTGGTAGGTGGTAGCGAGTGGGTGGTGGTGGCAGGTGGTGGCGGGCGGGTGGGTGGCAGGTGGTGGTGGTGGTGGTGGTGGTGGTGGGTGGCTAGTGGTGGCTGGTGGTGGATGGTGGTGACAGGTGGGGTGAGTGAGTGGTGGTGACAAGTAGGTGGCGGGTGGTGATGGCGGGCGGTGGATGGTAGTGGCGGTGGATGGCAGGTGGGTGGTGGTGGTGGTGGTGGCGGCGGCGGCGGTGGTGGCGAGGGGTGGGTGGCGGTGGCTGGTGGGTGGCAGTGGCGGGTGGTGGGTAGTGGTGGCAGGTGGGTGGTGAGTGGTAGTGGGAGGTGGTGGGGGGGGTGGGTGGTGGTGGCGAAGACGGTGGTGGAAATGGTGGCGGGTGGTGGCTAGTGTTGGGTGGTAAAAAAAAAAAAAAACTCAAAACGGAAGCACATTTTTTTGTGTTTTCATTTTTTGGCTAAATTTATAAACTGAGACCACTGACTTATAAATCAAAAATTTTACCAAACAAGTTTTTATTTGAGTTTTTTTAATTTTTGTAAATATAAACAAAAAACTGAAAACGTAAGTGTTACCAAACGGCACCTAAGTAAAGGAGGCTATTTTTTCAATGGGAGGGTTTAAGGCCCCTGAGCCGAATGGGATGGTTGCGGCATTTTATCATAAGTTTTGGGATTTGATCGGTGGTTCAATTGTCTCTGCTGTTCTATCTTTCCTTAATACAAGGTTGATGCTTAAGGAAATGAATTGTACATATTTAATCCTTATTCCTAAAAAGAAAAACCCACAGACTCTGAATGACTATCGACCGATAAGCCTTTGCAATGTTATCTATAAAATTATCCCTAAAGTATTAGTGAATAGAATGAAGAAGATTCTTCCTGCCTTGATTCACCCATAGCAAAATGCTTTTGTGGCGGGACGTCTTATTTCTGATAATATTCTAATGGCCCATGAACTTGTGGAGTTTATCCGAAAAAAGTTGGGGAGGGGGGGATGAAGTCTTATTTTGCCCTCAAATTAGATATTAAGTAAGATAGGATTTCCTTTGTAAAATTTTAGAGATTCTGGGGTTCAATTCACATTGGATTTGGCTGATTCATTAGTGTATTTCTACACTCTTTTTCGATATTGTTGAATTCGCAACATTCTGAATGGTTCCAGCCAAATTGTGGCTTGCGACAAGGGGATCCGCCATCTCCGTATCTTTTCATTCTGGTGACTCAGGTGTTATCTTGTGGGCTAGAGGAAGTCAGGACTTATGGAGTTTGTAGGGGCCTGTCTATTTATCGCAACGCCTCTACTATTTCCCATCGCCTTTATGCTAATGATTGTTTATTTTTCTTGGAGTTTGACTATGAAACGGGCTGGTGTTTGAAATGATTCTTGAATGTTTTTTGTTTTCAAACGGGTCTTAGGATTAATTTTCGTAAGTCTGAGCTTTTTGTTAGTCCAAATATGAGTTTACATCATCGAGATTTTCTTAGAGATTGCCTTGGGCTAAAGTTGGTGGATAGTCTACTATCACGAGGGATGTGAATGTTCAATATATGTGAACTAATATGCTCTGGAAAGAGTGTTTGAATCAAAGGTTCTCTCCATGACCTAGACTACTGATTAATTAGATGAGCAACTTTAAACGAACTAAATAAGTTCCCCATTCCCTTTCCCAACATCCCATTCTCTAATGTAGGAATCCATTGGTCTTCAAAGGGATCAATACTTACACCAATCCCTACAATCCAACCTAACCCTTTTTTGAGAAGCTCCTTCCCCCAAAGAATACTTCTCCACACCCATGAACAACCAGATTTAGGAAGAGCATCCGAAAACGCCCCTTTCGAGCAGTATTTTGCCATAACAAGTCTACTACCAAGAGATTGTGGATTTTGAATAAATCTCCACGCAATCTTTGCCAGCAAAGCTTGACTCATCAACCCCGGATCTTGGAAACCAAGACCGCCTACCGCCTTAGGCAGACATAACTTCTCTCATCCCCCCCATATTACACCCTTTCCATCAACATTCTTCCATAGAAAATTCCTAACAAGGCTACGAATTTGTCGAATAAAATACGACGGAGCTTTAAACACGGATGACACATAAAGAGGGATCGAAAGAAGAGAATGCCTAACTAAAACACATCTCCCCGCAAAGGAAAGAAGACTACGTTTCCATCCCAAAATCTTACCTGAAAATTTGTTCAAAATATGACTAAACATCACAGCTTTACGTGAACTAGCACCCAGGACTGCATCCAAATACATACCAG
>JAPPVO010002456.1:0-38877 GCA_030407325.1 Camellia japonica
TTAGCCTCCAAGAAAGAGAATATACGGTGTAATATGTAGCTTAACGACATTACGTTTACTTAAGCAACTCATTTAATGTTTTCTAAATCACCTAAAAAAGATGAATTTGAATTCGCCTTAATTTTCATCGTATTTCCATTTCTTTTCTCCAACTTTCTCCTCTACCACTCAGGAAGAAAGATTCTCTCTAACACTCTCCGTCCTTCTAGACGTTCTCTCTTTTTGCTAGGAACAAATTAGCTCAGTCATTATCTTAAGAGGCCAAGTTTCACGCGAACTAACCTTGTTAGCCCCAAGAGAATTTACGGAGTAATTGTAGTAGCTAACGATATTAGTTTAACTTAAGCAACTCATTTATAGTTTTCTAAATCACCTAAGTGTTCGATTCTCAAGTCCAAAGGAGAATTTGAATTCCCTTCATTTTCTCCTATTCCTTTCATTTCTCTAGCTTTTCTCTTTTTTCTCTAACTCCCTCCGTCCTTCTCCACCTTCTCCTTTTGTTCTCGGAACTAATTAGCTTAGGCAACTATGTTTCATTAGCTTAAGTGGCCAGTTTACTCAAACTAACATTCTTAGCCTCCTAAGAAAGAGAATATAGAGAGTATTGTAGCTTAACGATATTATTTAACTTAAGCAACTCATTTAATGTTTTCTAAATCACCTAAGTGCTCAATTCTCAAGTCCAAAAGATGAATTGAATTCCCTTATTTTTCGTATTTCCTTTCTTTCTCTAACTTTCTCTCTACCACTCAGAAGAAAGATTCTCTCTAACTCTCTCCGTCCTTTCTACTTCTCTCTTTTATTGTAGGAACAAATTAGCTTAGTCATTATCTTAAGTGGCCAAGTTATCAAACTAATCTTGTTAGCCTCAAGAAAGAATTTACGAGTAATTGTAGCTTAACGATATTAGTTTAACTTAAGCACTCATTTAGTTTTCTAAATCACCTAAGTGTTCATTCTCAAGTCCAAACGGATGAATTTGAATTCCCTTTATTTTCTTCCTATTCCCTATCGTCTCTCTAACTTCTCTCTTCTTTCCCTAACTCTCTCGGTCCTTCTCCATCCTCTCTCTTTTTTCTAGGAACTACTTAGCTTAGGCAACTGTTGTTTATTAGCTTAAGTGGCCAGTTTAACTCAAACTAATCTCTTAGCCTCCAAGAAAGAGAATATTACGAGTAATTGTAGCTTACGATATTTGTTTTACATTAAGCAACTCATTTAAGTTTTCTAAATCACCTAAGTGTTCAATTCTCAAGTCCAAAAGTGAATTTCAATTCGCATTATTGTTTCCTTCCTCTCCCAACTTTTCTTTCCGCCCCAGGAAGGAAGATTTTCTCTAACTCCTCCGCCTTCTCCTTCCTCTTTTTTGCAGACACTAATTAGCTTAGGCAACTAATCAGTTTCATGGCTTAAGTGGCCAAGTTTACTCAAACTAATCTTGCTTAGCCTCCAAGAAAGAAATTTACGAAGTAATGTAGCTTAACGATATTAGTTAACTTAAGCAACTCATTTAGGTTTCTAAATCACCTAAGTGTTCAATTCTCAAGTCAAAAGGATGAATTTCAATTCCCCTGATTCTTCTATTTCTCTTTCTTTTCCAACTTCTCTTCTAGTCTCAGGAAGAAAGTTTCTCTCTAACTCTCTCCGTCCCTCTCTCTTTTTTCTAGGAACTAATTAGCTAGGCAACAACATTGTTTCATTAGCTTAAGTGGCCAAGTTTAACTCAAACTAATCTTGCTAGCCTCCAGAAAAGAGAATTTACTAGTAATTGTGCTAACGTATTAGTTAACTTAGCACCATTTAAGTTTTCTAAATCACCTAGTGTTCAATTCTCAAGTCCAAAGGATGAATTGAATTCCCCTTAATTTTCTTCCTATTCTTCTTTTCTCTAACTTTCTCTCCTACCTCAAGAAGAAAGTTTTCCTCTAACTCTCTCCGTCCTTCTCCACCTCCTCTCTTTTGTTCTAGGAACTAATTAGCTTGGCAACTATTAGTTTCATTAGCTAAGGGCCAAGTTTAACTCAAACTAATCTTCTTAGCCTCCAAGAAAGAGAATATACGGTGTAATTGTAGCTTAACGAATTAGTTTAACTTAAGCAACTCATTTAATGTTTTCTAAATCACCTAAAAAAGATGAATTTGAATTCGCCTAATTTTCATCGTTTCCATTTCTTTTCTCAACTTTCTCCTCTACCACTCAAAGAAGATTCTCTCTAACACTCTCCGTCTTCTCGTTCTCTCTTTTTTGCTAGGAACATAATTAGCTCAGTTTCATTATCTTAAGATGGCCAAGTTTAACCAACTAACCTTGTTAGCCTCCAAGAGAATTTACGAGTAATTGTAGCTAACGATATTAGTTTAACTTAAGCAACCATTTATAGTTTTCTAAATCACCTAAGTGTTCTTCTCAAGTCCAAAGGAGAATTTGAATTCCCTTCGATTTCTCCTATCCTTTCATTTCTCTATTTTCTCTCTTTTTCTCTAACTCCTCCGTCCTTCTCCACCTTCCGTTTTGTTCTCGGAACTAATTAGCTTAGGCAACTACCGTTTCATTAGCTTAGGTGGCCAGTTTAACTCAAACTAACATTCTTAGCCTCCAAGAAAGAGAATATACAGAGAGTATTGTAGCTTAACGATATTATTTAACTTAAGCAACTCATTTAAGTTTTCTAAATCACCTAAGTGCTCAATTCTCAAGTCCAAAAGATGATATTGAATTCGCCTTGATTTTCTCGTATTTCCTTTCTTTCTCTAACTTTCTCCTCTACCTCAAGAAGAAAGTTCTCTCTAACTCTCTCCGTCCTTTCTCTTCTCTCTTTTTGTTCTAGGAACAATTAGCTTACTAATTATCTTAAGATGGCCAAGTTATCAAACTAATCTTGATTAGCCTACAAGAAGAGAATTTACTGAGTAATTGTAGTTAACGATATTAGTTTAACTAAGCAACCTCATTTATAGTTTTCTAAATCACCTAAGTGTTCGTTCTCAAGTCCAAAGGATGAATTGAATTCCCTTTAATTTTCTTCCTAATTCCCTATCTCTCTCTAACTTCCTCTTTTTCTCCTAACTCTCTCGGTCCTTCTCCACCTCTCTCTTTTCTTCTACGAACTATTAGCTTAGGCAACTAGTTTATTAGCTTAAGTGGCCAGTTTAACTCAATCTAATCTTCTTAGCCTCCAAGAAAGAGAATATTACGAGTAATTGTAGCTTAACGATATTTGTTTTACATAAGCAACTCATTTAATGTTTTCTAAATCACCTAAGTGTTCAATTCTCAAGTCCAAAAGTGAATTTCAATTCGCTTATTTTCTCATGTTTCCTTCTTTTCCAACTTTCTCTTCCGCCCCAGAGAAGTTTTCTCTAACTCCCTCCGCCCTTCTAACCTTCGCTTTTTATTCAGACATAATTAGCTTAGGCAACTAATTGTTTCATTGCTTAAGTGGCCAAGTTTACTCAAACTAATCTTTGCTTAGCCTCAAGAAAGAAATTTACGAAGTAATGTAGCTTAACGATATTAGTTAACTTAAGCACTCATTTAGGTTTCTAAATCACCTAAGTGTTCAATTCTCATGTCCAAACGATGAATTTAATTCCCCTGATTCATTCTATTTCTCTCTTTTAACTTCTCTTCTAGTCTCTCAGAGAAGAAAGTTTCTCTCTAACTCTCTCCGTCCCTCCTCTCTTTTTTCTAGGAACTAATTAGCTAGGCGACGAACATTGTTTCATTAGCTTAAGTGGCCAAGTTTAACTCAAACTAATCTGCTAGCCTCCAGAAAAGAGAATTTACTAGTAATTGTAGCTAACGTATTAGTTTAACTTAGCACCTCATTTAAGTTTTCTAAATCACCTAAGTGTTCAATTCTCAAGTCCAAAGGATGAATTGAATTCCCTTTATTTTGTTCCTATTCCTTTCTTTTCTCTAACTTTCTCTCTACCACTCAAGAAGAAAGTTTCCTCTAACTCTCTCCGTCCTTCCCACTCCTCTCTTTTGTTCTAGAACTTAATAACTTGGCAACTATTAGTTTCATTAGTAAGGGCCAAGTTTAACTCAAACTAATCTTTCTTAGCCTCCAAGAAAAGAGAATTACGTGTAATTGTAGCTTACGAATTAGTTTAACTAGCACTCATTTAATGTTTTCTAAATCACCTAAAAGATGGATTTGAATTCCCTTAATTTTCATCTATTTCCATTTTCTTTCTCTCTAACTTTCTCCTCTAGCCCTCAGGAGAGAAAGATTCTCTCCAACACTCTCCGTCCATCTGAACGTTCTCTCTTTATTATAGGAACTAAATTAGCTCAATCATTATCTTAAGAGGCCAAGTTTACGCGAACTAACCGTTAGCTCCAAGGAGAATTTACGAGATAATTGTAGTAGCTCAACGATATTAGTTAACTTAAGCAACTCATTTATGTATTTCTAAATCACCTAAGTGTTCGGATTCTCAAGTCCAAAGGAGAATTTGAATTCCTTCATTTCATCCTAATTCCCTTTTCATTTCTTAGCTTTCTTCTCTTTTTTCTCTAACTCCCTCTCGGTCCTTCTCCACCTTCTCTCTTTTGTTCTCAGGAACTAATTAGCTTAGGCAACTACATGTATTCATTAGCTTAGTGGCCAGTTTAACTCAAACTACATTCTTAGCCTCCAAGAAAGAGAAATTACGGAGTAATTGTAGCTTAACGATATTACTTTCAACTTAAGCAACTCATTTAATGTTTTCTAAATCACCTAAGTGTTCAATTCTCAAGTCCAAAAGAAAGATTAGTTTGAGTTAAAGTTGGCCGCTTAGGCTAATGAAACTAATAGTTGCCGAAGCTAATTATAGTTCCTAGAACAAAAGAGAGGAGGTTGGAGAAGGATGGAGAGAGTCAGAGGAAAACTTTCTTCTTGAGTGGTAGGAGAGAGAGTTAGAGAAGGGAATTAGGATGAAAATTAAGGGAAATTCAAGTTCATCCTCTCGGACTTGAGAATTGAACACTCAGGTGATTTAGAAAAATCTAAATGAGATGCATAAGTTAGACTAATACGGTTTTGCACAATTACTAAGTAAAATCTCTTTTCTGGAGGCTCAGCAAGATTAGTTTGAGTTAAACTTGGCCACTTAAGCTAATGAAACTGTTCGTTGCCTGAGCTAATTAGTTCCTAGGAAAAAAGAGAGAGGGACGGAGAGAGTTAGAGAGAAACTTTCTTCCTGAGAACTAGAAGAGATAGTTGGGGAAAAGAGAGGTAAATAGAATGAATCTTACGGGGAATTGAAATTCATCGATTGGGATATGAGAATTGAACGCTTAGGTGATTTAGATAACATGAAACGAGTTGCTTAAGTTAGACTAATATCGTTAAGCTACGATTATTCCGTAAATTATCTTTCTTGGAGGCTAAGCAAGATTAGTTTGAGTGAAACTTGGCCACTTAAGCCAATGAAACTGATAGTTGCCTAAGCTAATTAGTGTCTGCAATAAAAGAGCGAAGGTTCTAGAAGGGCAGAGGGAGTTAGAGAAAATCTTCCTTCCTTGGTGGCGGAAGAGAAAGTTTGGGAAGAGAAGGGGAAACATGATGAAAATTAATGCGAATTGAAATTCAACTTTGTGGACTTGAGAATTGAACACTTAGGTGATTTAGAAAACATTAAATGAGTTGCTTATGTAAAACAAATATCGTTAAGCTACCATTACTCCGTATATTCTCTTTCTTGGAGGCTAAGAAAGATTAGATTGACGTAAACTGGGCCACTTAAGCTAATAATACTAGCAGTTGCCTAAGCTAAGTAGTTCGTAGAAGAAAAAAGGGTAGGTTGGAGAAGGACCGAGAGAGTTTGGGAAAAAAGAGGAAGTTAGAGAGACGATAGGGAATTAGGAAGAAAATTAAAGGGAATTCAAATTCATCCGTTTGGACTTGAGAACCGAGCACTTAGGTGATTTAGAAAACATGAAATGAGTTGCTTAAGTTAAACTAATATCGTTAAGCTACAATTACTCCGTAAATTCTCATTCTTGTAGGCTAATCAAGATTAGTTTGCATGAAGCTTGGCCTCTTAAGATAATGAATATGCTAATTTGTTCCTACAATAAAAGAGAGAACGTTCTAGAAAGGACGGAGAGAGTTAGAGAGAATCTTTCTTCCTGAGTGGTAGAGGAGAAAGTTAGAGAAAGGAAACGAAAATACGATGAAAATTAAGGCGAATTCAATATCATCTTTTTGGACTTGAGAATTGAGCATTTAGGTGATTTAGAAAACATTAAATGAGTTGCTTAAGTGAAAGTAATATCGTTAAGCTACAACTACTCCGTATATTCTCTTTCTTGGAGGCTAAGAATGTTTAGTTTGAGCTAAACTGGGCCACCTAAGCTAATGATACCGGTAGTTGCCTAAGCTAATTAGTTCCGAGAACAAAACGGAGAAGGTTGGAGAAGGACGGAGGGAGTTAGAGAAAAAAGAGAAAACTAGAGAAATGAAAGGGAATTAGGATGAAAATTGAAAGGAATTCAAATTCGTCCGTTTGGACTTGAGAACCGAATACTTAGGTGATTTAGAAAACATGAAATGAGTTGCTTAAGTTAAACTAATATCGTTGAGCTACTACAATTACTCCGTAAATTCTCTTGGAGGCTAATCAAGGTTAGTTCGCGTGAAACTTGGCCTCTTAAGATAATGACTGAGCTAATTTGTTCCTACAATAAAAGAGAGAACGATCTAGAAGGACGGAGAGTGTTAGAGAGAATTTTTCTTCCTGAGTGGTAGAGGAGAAAGTTGGAGAAAAGAAATGGAAATACGATGAAAATTCATCTTTTTTAGGTGATTTAGAAAACATTAAATGAGTTGCTTAAGTAAACGTAATGTCGTTAAGCTACAATTACACCGTATATTCTCTTTCTTGGAGGCTAAGAAAGATTAGTTTGAGTTAAACTTGGCCGCTTAGGCTAATGAAACTAATAGTTGCCGAAGCTAATTATAGTTCCTAGAACAAAAGAGAGGAGGTTGGAGAAGGACGGAGAGAGTCAGAGGAAAACTTTCTTCTTGAGTGGTAGGAGAGAAAGTTAGAGAAGGGAATTAGGATGAAAATTAAAGGGAATTCAAGTTCATCCTCTTGACTTGAGAATTGAACACTCAGGTGATTTAGAAAACTTTAAATGATATTCACCCAAAAAAAAAAACTTTAAATGGGATGCATAAGTTAGAGTAATATGGTTTTGCACAATTACTAAGTAAAATCTCTTTTCTGGAGGCTCAGCAAGATTAGTTTGAGTTAAACTTGGCCACTTAAGCTAATGAAACTGTTCGTCGCCTGAGCTAATTAGTTCCTAGGAAAAAAGAGAGAGGGACGGAGAGAGTTGGAGAGAAACTTTCTTTCTGAGAACTAGAAGAGATAGTTGGGGAAAAGAGAGGTAAATAGAATGAATCTTACGGGGAATTGAAATTCATCGATTTGGATATGAGAATTGAACACTTAGGTGATTTAGATAACATGAAACGAGTTGCTTAAGTTAGACTAATATCGTTAAGCTACGATTATTCCGTAAATTATCTTTCTTGGAGGCTAAGCAAAGATTAGTTTGAGTGAAACTTGGCCACTTAAGCCAATGAAACTGATAGTTGCCTAAGCTAATTAGTGTCTGCAATAAAAGAGCGAAGGTTGTAGAAGGGCGGAGGGAGTTAGAGAAAATCTTCCTTCCTTGGTGGCGGAAGAGAAAGTTTGGGAAGAGAAGGGGAAACATGATGCAAATTAATGCGAATTGAAATTCAACTTTGTGGACTTAAACACCTCACTTAACGCAGAAACTGAAATGGGTTAGAGTGAGAGGCTCCTCCTTCTCTCTAGAAACTTCGTTTCTAGGGTTTGCATTCAATTCGAAATGAGCGGTCTAACTACTGAAATGGAAACCAAAGATCTTATACCTAGTGTCTTGGGTTCCGAGGGAAACAATAAATCGAGCGTACTAAATGAGGAGCGAGATAGTGAGTTGAGTAGTTTAAGTGGTTTTTACGGTGTTCATAGCCCTAAAAATCTGAGTTTATCTGCAGAAGAACTAGATTCAGGAGTGGGAAGGTTAGACAGTTCATTTGGGTTTGTACACAACAGGTTCGACATTCTGGGTGAGGGAAATATGAATCAATCAGAGGTTAGGAGCGCCGCTCCAGTTCAGGATTTGGGGAAATCTAAAATCGACGAGGGTTTGGTGGAAACCCCAAATCCAAAGGATCGTATCATTCATCTGAATCCATCAGACCTCCAAAGGGTTTCGGATCGTTTGGCAAGATTGAAAGGGTCCTCTCCTTCGGTGATGTCTCCATCCACCCTCGATGGCTCTCGATCGGAGTCTCGATGGTCAGATCGTACGGACATTGAAGTTCCTATGTTTCAAAATCTTCCTGACAGTATTAAAGTTGCTCGTACTAGGTTGGATGGTAAGGGGCGTGAAGACTCTCAGATCGATACACCTATCGACACGGAGAAGGGAGGTGGTAATATTCCTGTCGAAGCTGTGCAAATAATCGAAGATATTTCCCTCCAAACCTCTGAGTTCGGAGATGAAGGGGGTCGAGACGGTAGGGTTCCTATGAGGGGGGGATCATCAAACTACAGAGGTGGTAGAGGTGGTAGAGGGCAAGGGGGTGGAAGAGGTCAAGGGTTTGAGTCATCGAATAGAACCTGGGCTGATGTAGCGGCTTCATCAACTCGCTCCAGCATCCCGTTGAGGTATGTTCCTCCAGTTCGTAGTGAAGGGTACGTGAGTGTCAACTTACCCCCACGGCCTAATCCTTTAGAAAAATGGGATTCCTGTTTGGTTGGGTATTTTCTAGACAAGGGTGTAACCTATAACTATTTGAGGAATAGTGCTTTGGGCTATGGAAAAATAAGGGCCTGAAAGAAGTGTTAGCCAATGGGGAGGGTTTTAGTTTCTTTATCTTTGAGAGCCCAGAATGCTGCAGTGAAGTTCTGGAAGGTGGTCCCTGGTATATTGGTGGATTCAACTTATTTTTGAAGAAGTGGACTCGTATGATGAAGTTGACCAAGGAGAAGGCAACTACGGTTCCTGTATGGGCCAGATTCTACAATGTCCCATTTGAATATTGGGATAGTGATGGATTGAGCCGCATCGCAAGTGCTGTGGGTGTCCCTCTATTCATGGATCAGCTCACAGAAAAGGGGAGCAGAGTGTCCTTTGCAAGGGTTTGTGTGGAGGTTGAAGCAACATCTAATTTACCATCGATGTTTAAAGTTCACTGTGACGGAGAAGATGCTGTGGTTAAAGTAGAATACCAAGGCCTCCCCCCCAAGTGTGACCACTGTATAGTGTTTGGCCATGACACGGCTAAGTGTGTAAAAACTCAGGTGGCTGCTTTAATAAACCTCCAAAAAGAGACCGAGAATAACCCAGATCCTGGATGGGAAACAGTTATGGCAAAGGGTAAAAGGAAGGTGGGTGTTCCAGACATTCCTACTGATTCAGAATTTCATGAAGAACCAAAGGATGATGGGGTGGAGAATCTAGCAGTGGAGACAGGTCAACCAGATGCCTCAACCCAAGGGGCTTTGGAGGAGGCTCAGTCTAGTTCAGAGCATAGAGTTGGTCCTAATACTGAGGAGGGGGAGGTTCATCTACCGAAATTGGATGGTTTGGAGGCATTGCAGAAGGAACTGGTGAAGATAACCAGGCTGGCTCTTCCACATGATGTAGAACTATGTGCTAAAGTGGAGAAATTGGTGGCCTCAACTCCTAGCAAAGAAAACGCAGCTCATGAACCAGTACATTCTGGTACCAGTACAAAAGGTAACTCCTCTGGCAAAAACAAAAGCCAGAGGAAGAAACGCAGGTAGCTCCCAGTCTTTAGCTGGTTTGTGGGTTTGTTTTTTGTTCTATTCTTATGTCTTTAAAAATTGCGTCTTGGAATGTCAGGGGGTTCAATAACCCCCATCGACATAAAGAAATTCGGAAATTTTTGTTGCATGAAGACATAAAAATCTTGGGCATTTTGGAAACAAAAATAAAAGCAGTAAATGAAAATCAGGTTTTTTCTACTGGTTTAAACAACTGGCCTTTTTTGACAAACTCACAACCTTCAAATACTGGCCGTATTTGTGTATGCTGGGACCCTAATTTTTGTAAAATCACCTTGCTTCAGGCCTCTGCACAGCACATCTTTTGTGAAGTCCATGAATTGTCAACTGATAATCTGTTTAGAGCCTGTTTTGTTTATGCTGATAATATTCATGATGTTAGGCAAGTTCTTTTTGAGAAAATGGTTACTATTTCCCAATCTCAGTCCAAAAACCCTCTCATTTTTTTGGGGGATTTTAATGCTATTAGGTTTCCTCATGAGAAGTTTGGGGGCTCTAATGTTTGGTCTAAGGAGAAGGAGGATTTTAATTCTTGTATTTTAAAAGCTGATCTTGTTGACCTCTCTTATGGAGGCTGTCAATTTACATGGGCTAACAAAAGGGTTGAGGGGGAGTATATTGCTACCAAAATTGATAGAGTTTTAGTTAACGAGGCTTGGCTTGATGCATTCCCTGCCTCATTGGCTACATTCTTACCATCTGGCATTTCTGATCATTCTCCTGCTGTTGTTAATGTTACTGGTGTGGTCACCTCTTTTAAGAAACCCTTCAAATACTTTGACTTCTGGGCTGATCATGAGGACTTTGGTCCCGTGGTGTCTAATGTTTGGAATCAATACATTCAAGGGGTTCCTATGTTTAGAGTCTGTCAGAAGTTAAAGAAGCTGAAACCTGTTCTAAAGGCTTTAAATAAGATCAATTTCAGTGACATCTCTACTAGGGTTCAAGTATCTAACTCGGAGCTTCTTTCTGTTCAGAGTAAACTTGATAAGGACCCCAGTAATGCTGAGTTGCAAAAATCTGAAAGGGCTTGTTACAAACAACATGTTGATCTTCTTGCTGTTGAAGAAAGTCTTGCTCATCAGAAATCTAGGGTTCAGTGGCTTAGTCAAGGGGATAGGAATAGTCGTTTTTTCTTCAAAACTATTAAGGGTAATATCAATAGGGGTAAAATTCTGAGCCTTGATATGTTGGATGGTCAAAAATCTACTAAACCAGATGATATCCAAAATGCTTTTGTTGACTTTTTCTCTGGCCTATTTGGTACCCCTATTGATGATCAGTACAATGGTTTTGGTAGAATTCATTCTCTGGTCAAATCTAAAATTTCTGCTGACCAAGCCTTATTGCTTGCTAGCCCTGTGACTGATAAAGAGATCAAGGAAACATTTTGGTCCCTTAAGGCTAATAAAGCCCCTGGCCCGGATGGCTTTTCTGCGGGGTTCTTTAAAAGTTCCTGGGATATTGTGGGGAAAGAGGTCACTCAGGCCATCAGAACCTTTTTTGAGTCAGGGAAATTGCTATCTGAGGTCAACAGTACCATTATAGCCCTTATTCCCAAAGTTCCTAACCCATCAAAGGTGGGAGACTTCAGACCTATATCTTGCTGCAATACCATTTACAAATGCATTGCCAAGATCATAGCTAACAGGATTAAAGTTGTTCTTCCTGATCTTATTGATCCTGTTCAGTCTGCATTCGTTCAGGGTAGGAGAATATCTGACAATATCTTCCTATCCCAAGAACTTTTGAGAGGGTACCATAGAAAGTCTCCTACCCCGAAGTGTGCTATGAAAGTGGATATTATGAAAGCATATGATAGTGTCCGTTGGGAGTTTATTGTTGATATCCTTAGGGCTATGGCTTTTCCTCCTGTTATGGTTTCTTGGATTCAGGCTTGCATCACTAGCCCCTCCTTTTCTATTTGTATTAATGGTAGCCTTCATGGCTATTTTAAGGGGGCTAGAGGATTACGTCAGGGTGACCCTATGTCACCTTATCTTTTTGTGCTTGCTATGGAGATGCTTGCCCGAATCCTAGCTGAGAAATCTCAGTCTCCACACTTCAAGTTCCATTGGAGGTGTGAGAAAACTAAAATTATCAATCTTTGCTTCGCTGATGACCTCATGATCTTTAGTAGAGGTGATGCTCCTACTGTTAAACTCATCATGGAAGGTCTTGAGGAATTTTCCAAGCTCTCTGGCTTGACTCCTAACTCCCACAAGAGTAATATTTATTTTTCTGGATGTGATATAGGGTTAAGAGGTGCTATTCTTGGGGTTGCTAAGTTTAATGAAGGGACCCTTCCTGTCAAATATCTTGGTGTTCCCCTTATTACAACTAAGCTGAGGGCCTCGGATTGTGTTCCCCTCACGGAGAGGATTACTAAAAGAGTGAAGTGTTGGACTAATAGAGCCTTATCTTATGCTGGTAGAAGTCAACTTATCCAGTCCATCATGTTTTCAATGCAAGTGTACTGGTCTTCTCTCTTTATCCTGCCTAAAAGGATCATAAAGGAGATTGAGAGTATTCTTAGAGCTTTTCTTTGGTCTGGTAGTGAGCTTAAAACTCATAGTGCCAAAATTTCCTGGGAATCTTTGTGTGTCCCTAAAAATGAGGGTGGTCTTGGATTTAAATCCTTAGACATTTGGAATAAAGCGGCAATTGCTAAGCACATTTGGTTCTTATTCTCGGGGGGTGAGGAGTCTATGTGGTGTCAATGGGTCAAGTCCTATTTACTTAAGGGGAAGAGTTTTTGGAGAGTTAAAATGCCTAGTGATCCTTCCTGGGTGTGGAGGAAGATTCTAACTCTTAGGGATTGGATGACCCCTCTTATCACTCACACAGTTGGTAGTGGGGAATCCATTTTCCTTTGGTATGATAACTGGCATCCCCTTGGTCCTCTATGGAATAAATTCGGGGACAGAATTATGTATGACTCCTGCCTTAACTGTGAGGCTAAAGTTAGCCAAATCATTGAGGGTAATTCTTGGAAGTGGCCTATAGCTAACTCTTGGGAAATCCAGGAGTTAATCTCCTCTACCCCTACCAGTTGTAGGCCTGATCCTTCACAGTGTGATCAACCTGTTTGGAGACTCAATCCTAATGGTCAATTCTCTATCCAGTCTGCTTGGAATCATTGGAGACATAGGAGTATTAAAGTTAATTGGCATAAGCTTATTTGGGGCCCTCATAGGATTCCTAAAGTCAGCTTTATAGTTTGGGTGGCTATCCACAACAGACTATATACTTGTGATAGGCTTCATATGTTTGGTTTGGCTCCTCACTCTCAATGCCCCTTCTGCCTCAGTCCTGGGGAGAGTCATTCTCATCTATTTTTTAAATGCAGCTTCTCCAGCAGAGTTTGGTGGGCTATTGAGGCTATGTGTAATATAAATTGGCCTGATTTTGACTGGCCTGACATTATCACATTTGCATCTAGAGAGGCTAAGGGTAATTCTTTGAGAGCTAATATCATTAGCAATGCATTGTTGTGTTCTGTTTACTATATCTGGATTGAGAGAAATAATCGCATTTTTAACAAAGAGCTTAAACCGGAGGAAGTGGTTATTAAATCTATTACTCAGATGGTTCGACACAGAATGATGTCTATTAAGAATTTGCCGAGATCTGCAGGTGATAGTTGGTTCCTTGCTAAATGGAATTTGTCAGATACCTTGCTGAAGCCCCATGTTGCTAATGTGGGAGGGCTGCTGAGGGGTGTGAGTTCCTCTACATGAGGGTTGAGTGGAAGTGAGCATATAAATGTGGGCTAATAGTTTGGTCTTGTGCAGGTTCTATTTGAAGGCACTTAAGGATTTATTGATGCTATTGAGGATTGAGTGTTGTGAGGTTCAGGAAGCAATCTTCGAGTGGTGTGAGCTTAGATATTGAGGGCCGAGTGACTTATGTTTCCTATATTGAGTGTTTATTTCTGATGTTCGTTCCAACAATTTTGCTAATGTTTATATATAGTGTATCTTTTTATTTGCAGGTTAAGGAAGCAAAATTTGAGTGGTGTGAGGTCCTATATTGTGGGCCGAGTGAATTTAGTGCCTATATTGTGTGCTGTGTTACTGTAGTTCATTTTAAATGGCCTTATATTTGCTGGAAATACTCATATATGGCTGTCTTTACAGGGTGTATTACAATGTTTAAGCTCTTCGTGGATTGCATGAGGTGGTGGATATGGCCATCCTTCCGTGAGTACTGCAATGGTGCTGTCCAGATTTCCTGCGTATGGGATATGTGGGCTGGTTGTTTCTTGGTTATGGCTGCTTTTCTTAGCGCCGTGTGTGGAAACTTTGTCTTTACTTTATTTTATTTTAACTCATTGTGTTTGGACACATTCATATGGTTTTGTTATATTTTCTTTTTGCCTATACATGCGGGTTGTGCATGGTTTCAGTTTCATCTTGCTGCTGGGATTGTGCACTATGCTGTTTGGTTTTGGGCTGGTTGTTTCTTGGTGTTGGCTGCTCGAAGCGCCTTTTGGAAAAATGTTTTTAGCTTATTTTATTTCATCTCTGTCTGTTTCGTTTTGTCATATGGTTTACAGTGGCTTTTAGTTGGTAGGCCTATCCATGCGGGCTGTGCATGGTTTTGCAGCTTTATAGTTTCACAGGGTTATTCTCTTGATCTCGCGGGTGTGTTCATGGCCCTCATCCGAAAGAATGTGGCCTATGAACATATTTTTGCTCTTGAGTTTAATCTTTTTGTCTGTTTTCCGTGCTGTTTTGGATGGCTGTTTATGCTTTGGTGATGTTTTGTTTTGTTTAGTTCTTGGCTTGGCTGCGTGGGGTTCGTTGCCTCCGTGGTCATGTCTGCTCATGTATAGTTTTCTATAGGTCCTGGGGTATGCCCCTTGTAGCTGTGTAATCTTTGTTTTTCTTTTATCTATGTCTTATTCATCCAAAAAAAAAAAAAAAAAACTTTGTGGACTTGAATTGAACACTAAGGTGATTTAGAAAACATTAAATGAGTTGCTTATGTAAAACAAATATCGTTAAGCTACCATTACTCCGTATATTCTCTTTCTTGGAGGCTAAGAAAGATTAGTTTGACGTAAACTGGGCCACTTAAGCTAATAATACTAACAGTTGCCTAAGCTAAGTAGTTCGTAGAAGAAAAGAGAGTAGGTTGGAGAAGGACCGAGAGAGTTAGGGAAAAAAGAGGAAGTTAGAGAGACGATAGGGAATTAGGAAGAAAATTAAAGGGAATTCAAATTCATCCGTTTGGACTTGAGAACCGAACACTTAGGTGATTTAGAAAACATGAAATGAGTTGCTTAAGTTAAACTAATATCGTTAAGCTACAATTACTCCGTAAATTCTCATTCTTGTGGGCTAATCAAGATTAGTTTACATGAAGCTTGGCCTCTTAAGATAATGACTAAGCTAATTTGTTCCTACAATAAAAGAGAGAACGTTCTAGAAAGGACGGAGAGAGTTAGAGAGAATCTTTCTTCCTAAGTGGTAGAGGAGAAAGTTAGAGAAAGGAAACGGAAATACGATGAAAATTAAGGCCAATTCAATATCATCTTTTTGGACTTGAGAATCGAGCACTTAGGTGATTTAGAAAACATTAAATGAGTTGCTTAAGTGAAAGTAATATCGTTAAGCTACAACTACTCCGTATATTCTCTTTCTTGGAGGCTAAGAATGTTTAGTTTGAGCTAAACTGGGCCACCTAAGCTAATGATAGTAGTAGTTGCCTAAGCTAATTAGTTCCGAGAACAAAACGGAGAAGGTTGGAGAAGGACAGAGGGAGTTAGAGAAAAAAGAGAAAACTAGAGAAATGAAAGGGAATTAGGATGAAAATTGAAGGGAATTCAAATTCGTCCGTTTGGACTTGAGAACCGAACACTTAGGTGATTTAGAAAACATGAAATGAGTTGCTTAAGTTGAACTAATATCGTTGAGCTACTGCAATTACTCCGTAAATTCCCTTGGAGGCTAATCAAGGTTAGTTCGCGTGAAACTTGGCCTCTTAAGATAATGATTGAGCTAATTTGTTCCTATAATAAAAGAGAGAACGTTCTAGATGGATGGAGAGTGTTGGAGAGAATCTTTCTTCCTAAGTGGTAGAGGAGAAAGTTGGAGAAAAGAAATGGAAATACGATGAAAATTAAGGCGAATTCAAATTCATCTTTTCAGGTGATTTAGAAAACATTAAATGAGTTGCTTAAGTAAACGTAATGTCGTTAAGCTACAATTACACCGTATATTCTTTTTTCTTGGAGGCTAAGAAAGATTAGTTTGAGTTAAACTTGGCCGCTTAGGCTAATGAAACTAATAGTTGCCGAAGTTAATTATAGTTCCTAGAACAAAAGAGAGGAGGTTGGAGAAGGACGGAGAGAGTTAGAGGAAAACTTTCTTCTTGAGTGGTAGGAGAGAAAGTTAGAGAAAAGAAAGGGAATTAGGACGAAAATTAAAGGGAATTCAAGTTCATCCTCTTGGACTTGAGAATTGAACACTCAGGTGATTTAGAAAACTTTAAATGATATTCACCCAAAAAAAAAAACTTTAAATGAGATGCATAAGTTAGACTAATATGGTTTTGCACAATTACTAAGTAAAATCTCTTTTCTGGAGGCTCAGCAAGATTAGTTTGAGTTAAACTTGGCCACTTAAGCTAATGAAACTGTTCGACGCCTGAGCTAATTAGTTCCTAGGAAAAAAGAGAGAGGGACGGAGAGAGTTGGAGAGAAACTTTCTTTCTGAGAACTAGAAGAGATAGTTGGGGAAAAGAGAGGTAAATAGAATGAATCTTACGGGAATTGAAATTCATCGATTTGGATATGAGAATTGAACACTTAGGTGATTTAGATAACATGAAACGAGTTGCTTAAGTTAGACTAATATCGTTAAACTACGATTATTCCGTAAATTATCTTTCTTGGAGGCTAAGCAAAGATTAGTTTGAGTGAAACTTGGCCACTTAAGCCAATGAAACTGATAGTTGCCTAAGCTAATTAGTGTCTGTAATAAAAGAGCGAAGGTTCTAGAAGGCCGGAGGGAGTTAGAGAAAATCTTCCTTCCTTGGTGGCGGAAGAGAAAGTTTGGGAAAAGAAGGGGAAACATGATGAAAATTAATGCGAATTGAAATTCAACTTTGTGGACTTGAGAATTGAACACTTAGGTGATTTAGAAAACATTAAATGAGTTGCTTATGTAAAACAAATATCGTTAAGCTGCCATTACTCCGTATATTCTCTTTCTTGGAGGTTAAGAAAGATTAGTTTGACGTAAACTGGGCCACTTAAGCTAATAATACTAACAGTTGCCTAAGCTAAGTAGTTCGTAGAAGAAAAGAGGCAGGTTGGAGAAGGACCGAGAGAGTTAGGGAAAAAAGAGGAAGTTAGAGAGACGATAGGGAATTAGGAAGAAAATTAAAGGGAATTCAAATTCATCCGTTTGGACTTGAGAGCCGAACACTTAGGTGATTTTGAAAACATGAAATGAGTTGCTTGAGTTAAACTAATATCGTTAAGCTACAATTACTCCGTAAATTCTCATTCTTGTAGGCTAATCAAGATTAGTTTGCATGAAGCTTGGCCTCTTAAGATAATGAATAAGCTAATTTGTTCCTACAATAAAAGAGAGAACATTCTAGAAAGGACGGAGAGAGTTAGAGAGAATCTTTCTTCCTGAGTGGTAGAGGAGAAAGTTAGAGAAAGGAAACGGAAATACGATGAAAATTTGTGTTGATTGGTCGTGTGATCCTCATGTGACTCGATATGAGGGTGATTTGGAGCCATCTCTGCCAAGAGTGATTAGGGAGTCACTGCTTTGGGGAATAGTGGTTCGAAACCAGCTGAGTTAGAGACTGGGAGATGAGCGGGAGGATAGCTACCGGTTTTTTGGTTGCTTCTTGTCTTCATGTGACCCGTCCTAATTGATCGCCTTACCACGCCTGACATGGAGTGAAGGGCACACTGCCGTGGGGTTTGAGGTTTGTGATCTACCAAGGTAGGGACTGGGGGATGTGATGACCGATCTCAGGAGTTATTGACTGTGTATGGATTTGTTGCTGAGGGGCTACTGTCTGTTTACTTCAACTCCCAAGACCAGTGATGATGGTGACTAATCTTGCTTACTTCATGTGACTTTGTTTGGATCTCTCTTGGGATAGATTTTTTCCTCTGTCATTGCTTTAGTGAAGTGGCTAGGATGTCACGGCAGTGAGGAGTGGGATGCTTACTGGGTTCCAAGTGCTGTATCTGTGGTAGAGACTGGGGGTTTGTGGGAGAGGTCATCTGTTTATTGAGCTTGTGGGTTGTTGTTTTGTGTGATTTGCTTGTTGTTTCTTACCTTTGTGGAGTCTGTTTGTATCTTTGCCCATATATCTACCCCTAGTTTCCATCTATTATTTCTGATGGTAGGGGTTACTTGGGGATAAATGATATATGGGCAAAATTGGGTTTCTGTTCTTTTTCTGTTTGTTCTCCCGCTCTTTCGGGGTTGGGTTTGGTTGGTCTTGTAATCTTAATTATTGTTGTTGGGCGTGCCTGGGGTATGCCCCTTGTAAACTTGTATATTTCATTGTTTTTAATTTATGACTTACTCACCCAAAAAAAAAAAATACGATGAAAATTAAGGCGAATTCAATATCATCTTTTTGGACATGAGAATCGAGCACTTAGGTGGTTTAGAAAACATTAAATGAGTTGCTTAAGTGAAAGTAATATCGTTAAGCTACAACTACTCCGTATATTCTCTTTCTTGGAGGCTAAGAATGTTTAGTTTGAGCTAAACTGGGCCACCTAAGCTAATGATACTAGTAGTTGCCTAAGCTAATTAGTTCCGAGAACAAAACGGAGAAGGTTGGAGAAGGACGGAGGGAGTTAGAGAAAAAAGAGAAAACTAGAGAAATGAAAGGGAATTAGGATGAAAATTGAAGGGAATTCAAATTCGTCCGTTTGGACTTGAGAACCGAACACTTAGGTGATTTAGAAAACATGAAATGAGTTGCTTAAGTTAAACTAATATCGTTGAGCTACTACAATTACTCCGTAAATTCTCTTGGAGGCTAATCAAGGTTAGTTCGCGTGAAACTTGGCCTCTTAAGATAATGACTGAGCTAATTTGTTCCTACAATAAAAGAGAGAACGTTCTAGAAGGACGGAGAGTGTTAGAGAGAATCTTTCTTCCTGAGTGGTAGAGGAGAAAGTTGGAGAAAAGAAATGGAAATACGATGAAAATTAAGGCGAATTCAAATTCATCTTTTTTAGGTGATTTAGAAAACATTAAATGAGTTGCTTAAGTAAACGTAATGTCGTTAAGCTACAATTACACCGTATATTCTCTTTCTTGGAGGCTAAGAAAGATTAGTTTGAGTTAAACTTGGCCGCTTAGGCTAATGAAACTAATAGTTGCCGAAGCTAATTATAGTTCCTAGAACAAAAGAGAGGAGGTTGGAGAAGGACGGGAGAGAGTAGAGGAAAACTTTCTTCTTGAGTGGTAGGAGAGAAAGTTAGAGAAAAGAAAGGGAATTAGGATGAAAATTAAAGGGAATTCAAGTTCATCCTCTTGGACTTGAGAATTGAACACTCAGGTGATTTAGAAAACTTAAATGAGATGCATAAGTTAGACTAATACGGTTTTGCACAATTACTAAGTAAAATCTCTTTTCTGGAGGCTCAGCAAGATTAGTTTGAGTTAAACTTGGCCACTTAAGCTAATGAAACTGTTCGTTGCCTGAGCTAATTAGTTCCTAGGAAAAAAGAGAGAGGGACGGAGAGAGTTAGAGAGAAACTTTCTTCCTGAGAACTAGAAGAGATAGTTGGGGAAAAGAGAGGTAAATAGAATGAATCTTACGGGGAATTGAAATTCATCGATTGGGATATGAGAATTGAACACTTAGGTGATTTAGATAACATGAAACGAGTTGCTTAAGTTAGACTAATATCGTTAAGCTACGATTATTCCGTAAATTATCTTTCTTGGAGGCTAAGCAAGATTAGTTTGAGTGAAACTTGGCCACTTAAGCCAATGAAACTGATAGTTGCCTAAGCTAATTAGTGTCTGCAATAAAAGAGCGAAGGTTCTAGAAGGGCGGAGGGAGTTAGAGAAAATCTTCCTTCCTTGGTGGCGGAAGAGAAAGTTTGGGAAGAGAAGGGGAAACATGATGAAAATTAATGCGAATTGAAATTCAACTTTGTGGACTTGAGAATTGAACACTTAGGTGATTTAGAAAACATTAAATGAGTTGCTTATGTAAAACAAATATCGTTAAGCTACCATTACTCCGTATATTCTCTTTCTTGGAGGCTAAGAAAGATTAGTTTGACGTAAACTGGGCCACTTAAGCTAATAATACTAACAGTTGCCTAAGCTAAGTAGTTCGTAGAAGAAAAGAGAGTAGGTTGGAGAAGGACCGAGAGAGTTAGGGAAAAAAGAGGAAGTTAGAGAGACGATAGGGAATTAGGAAGAAAATTAAAGGGAATTCAAATTCATCCGTTTGGACTTGAGAACCGAACACTTAGGTGATTTAGAAAACATGAAATGAGTTGCTTGAGTTAAACTAATATCGTTAAGCTACAATTACTCCGTAAATTCTCATTCTTGTAGGCTAATCAAGATTAGTTTGCATGAAGCTTGGCCTCTTAAGATAATGACTAAGCTAATTTGTTCCTACAATAAAAGAGAGAACGTTCTAGAAAGGACGGAAAGAGTTAGAGAGAATCTTTCTTCCTGAGTGGTAGAGGAGAAAGTTAGAGAAAGGAAACGGAAATACGATGAAAATTAAGGCGAATTCAATATCATCTTTTTGGACTTGAGAATTGAGCACTTAGGTGATTTAGAAAACATTAAATGAGTTGCTTAAGTGAAAGTAATATCGTTAAGCTGCAACTACTCCGTATATTCTCTTTCTTGGAGGCTAAGAATGTTTAGCTTGAGCAAAACTGGGCCACCTAAGCTAATGATACTAGTAGTTGCCTAAGCTAATTAGTTCCGAGAACAAAACGGAGAAGGTTGGAGAAGGACGGAGGGAGTTAGAGAAAAAAGAGAAAACTAGAGAAATGAAAGGGAATTAGGATGAAAATTGAAGGGAATTCAAATTCGTCCGTTTGGACTTGAGAACCGAACACTTAGGTGATTTAGAAAACATGAAATGAGTTGCTTAAGTTAAACTAATATCGTTGAGCTACTACAATTACTCCGTAAATTCTCTTGGAGGCTAATCAAGGTTAGTTCGCGTGAAACTTGGCCTCTTAAGATAATGACTGAGCTAATTTGTTCCTACAATAAAAGAGAGAACGTTCTAGAAGGACGGAGAGTGTTAGAGAGAATCTTTCTTCCTGAGTGGTAGAGGAGAAAGTTGGAGAAAAGAAATGGAAATACGATGAAAATTAAGGCGAATTCAAATTCATCTTTTTTAGGTGATTTAGAAAACATTAAATGAGTTGCTTAAGTAAACGTAATGTCGTTAAGCTACAATTACACCGTATATTCTCTTTCTTGGAGGCTAAGAAAGATTAGTTTGAGTTAAACTTGGCCGCTTAGGCTAATGAAACTAATAGTTGCCGAAGCTAATTATAGTTCCTAGAACAAAAGAGAGGAGGTTGGAGAAGGACGGAGAGAGTCAGAGGAAAACTTTCTTCTCGAGTGGTAGGAGAGAAAGTTAGAGAAAAGAAAGGGAATTAGGATGAAAATTAAAGGGAATTCAAGTTCATCCTCTTGGACTTGAGAATTGAACACTCAGGTGATTTAGAAAACTTAAATGAGATGCATAAGTTAGACTAATACGGTTTTGACACAATTACTAAGTAAAATCTCTTTTCTGGAGGCTCAGCAAGATTAGTTTGAGTTAAACTTGGCCACTTAAGCTAATGAAACTGTTCGTTGCCTGAGCTAATTAGTTCCTAGGAAAAAAGAGAGAGGGACGGAGAGAGTTAGAGAGAAACTTTCTTCCTGAGAACTAGAAGAGATAGTTGGGGAAAAGAGAGGTAAATAGAATGAATCTTACGGGGAATTGAAATTCATCGATTGGGATATGAGAATTGAACACTTAGGTGATTTAGATAACATGAAACGAGTTGCTTAAGTTAGACTAATATCGTTAAGCTACGATTATTCCGTAAATTATCTTTCTTGGAGGCTAAGCAAGATTAGTTTGAGTGAAACTTGGCCACTTAAGCCAATGAAACTGATAGTTGCCTAAGCTAATTAGTGTCTGCAATAAAAGAGCGAAGGTTCTAGAAGGGCGGAGGGAGTTAGAGAAAATCTTCCTTCCTTGGTGGCGGAAGAGAAAGTTTGGGAAGAGAAGGGGAAACATGATGAAAATTAATGCGAATTGAAATTCAACTTTGTGGACTTGAGAATTGAACACTTAGGTGATTTAGAAAACATTAAATGAGTTGCTTATGTAAAACAAATATCGTTAAGCTACCATTACTCCGTATATTCTCTTTCTTGGAGGCTAAGAAAGATTAGTTTGACGTAAACTGGGCCACTTAAGCTAATAATACTAACAGTTGCCTAAGCTAAGTAGTTCGTAGAAGAAAAGAGAGTAGGTTGGAGAAGGACCGAGAGAGTTAGGGAAAAAAGAGGAAGTTAGAGAGACGATAGGGAATTAGGAAGAAAATTAAAGGGAATTCAAATTCATCCGTTTGGACTTGAGAACCGAACACTTAGGTGATTTAGAAAACATGAAATGAGTTGCTTAAGTTAAACTAATATCGTTAAGCTACAATTACTCCGTAAATTCTCATTCTTGTAGGCTAATCAAGATTAGTTTGCATGAAGCTTGGCCTCTTAAGATAATGACTAAGCTAATTTGTTCCTACAATAAAAGAGAGAACGTTCTAGAAAGGACGGAGAGAGTTAGAGAGAATCTTTCTTCCTGAGTGGTAGAGGAGAAAGTTAGAGAAAGGAAACGGAAATACGATGAAAATTAAGGCGAATTCAATATCATCTTTTTGGACTTGAGAATTGAGCACTTAGGTGATTTAGAAAACATTAAATGAGTTGCTTAAGTGAAAGTAATATCGTTAAGCTACAACTACTCCGTATATTCTCTTTCTTGGAGGCTAAGAATGTTTAGTTTGAGCTAAACTGGGCCACCTAAGCTAATGATATCGGTAGTTGCCTAAGCTAATTAGTTCCGAGAACAAAACGGAGAAGGTTGGAGAAGGACGGAGGGAGTTAGAGAAAAAAGAGAAAACTAGAGAAATGAAAGGGAATTAGGATGAAAATTGAAGGGAATTCAAATTCGTCCGTTTGGACTTGAGAACCGAACACTTAGGTGATTTAGAAAACATGAAATGAGTTGCTTAAGTTAAACTAATATCGTTGAGCTACTACAATTACTCCGTAAATTCTCTTGGAGGCTAATCAAGGTTAGTTCGCGTGAAACTTGGCCTCTTAAGATAATGACTGAGCTAATTTGTTCCTACAATAAAAGAGAGAACGTTCTAGAAGGACGGAGAGTGTTAGAGAGAATCTTTCTTCCTGAGTGGTAGAGGAGAAAGTTGGAGAAAAGAAATGGAAATACGATGAAAATTAAGGCGAATTCAAATTCATCTTTTTTAGGTGATTTAGAAAACATTAAATGAGTTGCTTAAGTAAACGTAATGTCGTTAAGCTACAATTACACCGTATATTCTCTTTCTTGGAGGCTAAGAAAGATTAGTTTGAGTTAAACTTGGCCGCTTAGGCTAATGAAACTAATAGTTGCCGAAGCTAATTATAGTTCCTAGAACAAAAGAGAGGAGGTTGGAGAAGGACGGAGAGAGTCAGAGGAAAACTTTCTTCTCGAGTGGTAGGAGAGAAAGTTAGAGAAAAGAAAGGGAATTAGGATGAAAATTAAAGGGAATTCAAGTTCATCCTCTTGGACTTGAGAATTGAACACTCAGGTGATTTAGAAAACTTAAATGAGATGCATAAGTTAGACTAATACGGTTTTGCACAATTACTAAGTAAAATCTCTTTTCTGGAGGCTCAGCAAGATTAGTTTGAGTTAAACTTGGCCACTTAAGCTAATGAAACTGTTCGTTGCCTGAGCTAATTAGTTCCTAGGAAAAAAGAGAGAGGGACGGAGAGAGTTAGAGAGAAACTTTCTTCCTGAGAACTAGAAGAGATAGTTGGGGAAAAGAGAGGTAAATAGAATGAATCTTACGGGGAATTGAAATTCATCGATTGGGATATGAGAATTGAACACTTAGGTGATTTAGATAACATGAAACGAGTTGCTTAAGTTAGACTAATATCGTTAAGCTACGATTATTCCGTAAATTATCTTTCTTGGAGGCTAAGCAAGATTAGTTTGAGTGAAACTTGGCCACTTAAGCCAATGAAACTGATAGTTGCCTAAGCTAATTAGTGTCTGCAATAAAAGAGCGAAGGTTCTAGAAGGGCGGAGGGAGTTAGAGAAAATCTTCCTTCCTTGGTGGCGGAAGAGAAAGTTTGGGAAGAGAAGGGGAAACATGATGAAAATTAATGCGAATTGAAATTCAACTTTGTGGACTTGAGAATTGAACACTTAGGTGATTTAGAAAACATTAAATGAGTTGCTTATGTAAAACAAATATCGTTAAGCTACCATTACTCCGTATATTCTCTTTCTTGGAGGCTAAGAAAGATTAGTTTGACGTAAACTGGGCCACTTAAGCTAATAATACTAACAGTTGCCTAAGCTAAGTAGTTCGTAGAAGAAAAGAGAGTAGGTTGGAGAAGGACCGAGAGAGTTAGGGAAAAAAGAGGAAGTTAGAGAGACGATAGGGAATTAGGAAGAAAATTAAAGGGAATTCAAATTCATCCGTTTGGACTTGAGAACCGAACACTTAGGTGATTTAGAAAACATGAAACGAGTTGCTTAAGTTAAACTAATATCGTTAAGCTACAATTACTCCGTAAATTCTCATTCTTGTAGGCTAATCAAGATTAGTTTGCATGAAGCTTGGCCTCTTAAGATAATGACTAAGCTAATTTGTTCCTACAATAAAAGAGAGAACGTTCTAGAGAGGACGGAGAGAGTTGGAGAGAATCTTTCTTCCTGAGTGGTAGAGGAGAAAGTTAGAGAAAGGAAACGGAAATACGATGAAAATTAAGGCGAATTCAATATCATCTTTTTTGGACTTGAGAATTGAGCACTTAGGTGATTTAGAAAACATTAAATGAGCTGCTTAAGTGAAAGTAATATCGTTAAGCTACAACTACTCCGTATATTCTCTTTCTTGGAGGCTAAGAATGTTTAGTTTGAGCTAAACTGGGCCACCTAAGCTAATGATACCGGTAGTTGCCTAAGCTAATTAGTTCCGAGAACAAAACGGAGAAGGTTGGAGAAGGACGGAGGGAGTTAGAGAAAAAAGAGAAAACTAGAGAAATGAAAGGGAATTAGGATGAAAATTGAAGGGAATTCAAATTCGTCCGTTTGGACTTGAGAACCGAACACTTAGGTGATTTAGAAAACATGAAATGAGTTGCTTAAGTTAAACTAATATCGTTGAGCTACTACAATTACTCCGTAAATTCTCTTGGAGGCTAATCAAGGTTAGTTCGCGTGAAACTTGGCCTCTTAAGATAATGACTGAGCTAATTTGTTCCTACAATAAAAGAGAGAACGTTCTAGAAGGACGGAGAGTGTTAGAGAGAATCTTTCTTCCTGAGTGGTAGAGGAGAAAGTTGGAGAAAAGAAATGGAAATACGATGAAAATTAAGGCGAATTCAAATTCATCTTTTTTAGGTGATTTAGAAAACATTAAATGAGTTGCTTAAGTAAACGTAATGTCGTTAAGCTACAATTACACCGTATATTCTCTTTCTTGGAGGCTAAGAAAGATTAGTTTGAGTTAAACTTGGCCGCTTAGGCTAATAAACTAATAGTTGCCTAATTATAGTTCCTAGAACAAAAGAGGGAGGTTGGAGAAGGACAGAGAGTTAGGGAAAAAAGAGAGAAGTTAGAGAGAGAAGGGAATTAGGAGAAAATTAAAGGGAATTCAATTCATCCTTTGGACTTGAGAATTGAACACTAGGTGATTTAGAAAACATGAAATGAGTTGCTTAAGTTAAACTAATATCGTTAAGCTACAATTACTCCGTAAATTCTCATTCTTGTAGGCTAATCAAGATTAGTTTGCATGAAGCTTGGCCTCTTAAGATAATGACTAAGCTAATTTGTTCCTACAATAAAAGAGAGAACGTTCTAGAAAGGACGGAGAGAGTTAGAGAGAATCTTTCTTCCTGAGTGGTAGAGGAGAAAGTTAGAGAAAGGAAACGATAATACGATGAAAATGAAGGCGAACCCCCATTGAGGAGAACATTTGCCAGAACCTACCAGCCAATAGTCTGGAAGCTGCCATGGTCATTGATACAAATGTGGGCCAACAGGTTATTAACATCTCTGAGGAGAGCCATCCAGTTCCTGGGGATACTCAGAGTGTGGATGCATTAGGAGAGATCAAACAGCATCTGCTGAACATCACCAAATTTGCCCTCCCAGGGGATACAGCACTTTTGGAAAAGTTCATAACCTGGCTACTGCTGAGGACAGTCCACAGGCCACCAATGCTGCATGCCACACAAGTTCTACCACAAGCAAATCTTTCTGGCAAGAAAAGCCAGAAGAAGAAAAAAGGTAACCTTGTTATCGGGTTGAGAGTTATTTGTTTTGTTATCCATGTCTTTTAAAATTGCTTCTTGGAATATTAGAGGGTTCAATGAATCCTCTAGGCACAAAGAAATGAGGAATTTTTTGGTTAAAGAAGATATTAAAGTTATGGGTATTTTGGAGACCAAAATAAAAGCTATTAATGAACAATCTATTTTCTCATCCTGTATGAGTAACTGGTCTTTTTTGACTCACTCTCAACCTAATAAAACTGGTAGAATCTGTGTGCTATGGGATCCCTTTTTTTGTGATGTTACTTTGGTCAACCTGTCTGACCAACATATTCTCTGTGAAATAAAGGATTTCTCTCAGGATAAAGTTTTCAAAACCTGTTTTGTCTATGCCGAGAACTGTAGCATCTTGAGGAAAAAGTTTTTTGAGCAAATGCTTAACTTTTCCATGCTATTTTCTGATGCCCCTCTCACTTTTCTTGGGGACTTTAATGCCATCAGATACAGTTTTGAAAAATTTGGGGGCTCTCTTTTGTGGAATAGTGAAAAAGAGGTTTTTAATTCTTATATTCTCAATGCTGAGCTGGTTGATCTTTCTTATGGTGGTTGTCAATTCACCTGGGCTAATAAGAGAACTAGGGGTGATTACATTGCCACTAAGATTGATAGAGTTTTGGTCAATGAATCTTGGATTGACCATTTCCCTATCTCTAATGCTATGTTCCTCCCTTCTAGTATCTCTGATCATTCTCCTGTCGTTGTTACTGTTTCTGGTAAAACCCACTCTTTCAAAAAACCCTTTAAATATTTTGATTTCTGGGCTAAGCACCAGGACTTTCTTCCTTTAGTTTCTCAGGACTGGAATCAATATATTAGGGGTGTCCCGATGTTTAGAGTTTGCCAGAAACTCCGCAGTCTTAAACCCATTCTTAAACCATTAAACAAAAAGGAGTTTAGCGATGTCTCTACCAGAGTGTTAGCATCTAAAGCTGAGCTGGAGTCTATCCAGTGGAAACTAGACAAAGATCCCTGCAACAGCTCTCTCCAACTTCTTGAGAGGAGCTTGTTAAAAAAGTATGTGGATCTTAGTGCTGTTGAGGAGAGCTTAGCTCATCAAAAGTCTAGAGTCCAATGGCTTGGTCTGGGAGACAAGAACAGTAAATTCTTCTTCAGATCTGTGAAGAGTAACATAAATAGAGGGAAAATTCTCAATGTTGAGATGGCTGATGGTAGGGTCTCATCCCAGCCTGAGGAAATCCATGACGCTTTTATTGAGTATTTTTCCAAACTCTTTGGTAGTCCTTCACATAATCAATATGGTGGAACTAATAGAGTTCAACATCTGATCAAAGCCAAAGTCATCCTGATCAAGCCATTAAATTGGCTAGTCCTGTTTCTGATAAGGAGATCAAGGATGTTTTCTGGTCCTTAAAAGCTAATAAGTCCCCTGGTCCCGATGGTTACTCAGCTGGGTTTTTTAGAAGTACTTGGAGTATTGTTGGGAGAGAAGTTACCCAGGCTATAAGAGCCTTCTTTGAATCTGGGAAGCTTCTGTCTGAAATCAACAATACTACAATTGCGCTCATTCCGAAAATTCCCAATCCGGTGAAAGTTGGGGACTATAGACCTATCTCTTGTTGCAACACTATTTATAAGTGTATAGCTAAGATTCTTGCCAATAGAATTAAAGAGGTCCTCCCTGACCTTATTGATCCTGTGCAATCTGCTTTTGTGCATGGTAGGAGAATTTCGGACAATATCTTTCTTTCACAAGAGCTGATGAGAGGCTATCACAGAAGCTCTCCTGTTCCTAAGTGTGCCATGAAAGTTGATCTTATGAAGGCTTATGATACTGTTCATTGGGAGTTTATTATAGATATTCTTAGTGCCATGGGGTTTCCCCCCACTATGATCAACTGGATCAAAGCTTGCATGACCAGCCCATCATTTTCCATATGCATCAATGGTAGTCTTCATGGCTACTTGAAGGGGGTTAGAGGTCTTAGGCAAGGAGACCCAATGTCTCCTTATCTTTTTGTCTTAGCTATGGAGGTTTTGGCTAGAATCCTGGACGAAAAGTCCAAGTATCCTCTCTTTAAATTTCACTGGAGATGTGAGAAGTCCAGAATTGTAAACTTGTGCTTTGCAGACGACCTCATGATATTTAGTAAGGGTGATACTAACACTGTGCAAATGATTATGGAAGGTTTAAATGAATTTACTGCTCTGTCTGGTCTTACACCTAACACTAGTAAGAGTAATATTTACTTCTCTGGGTGTAATGAGGAGTTAAGGGCTAGCATCCTTCGAATTGCTACTTTCTCTGAGGGCGTGCTTCCTGTCAAATATCTTGGAGTTCCTCTCATTACTACTAAGCTGAGAGCTTCTGATTGTAAGCAACTTGTTGATAGGATTACTAAGAGGATTAGTAGTTGGACTAATAAACTTCTTTCTTATGCTGGGAGAGCTCAGCTCATCCAGACTATATTATTTTCTATGCAAGTTTATTGGTCCTCACTTTTCATCTTACCTAAGAAAGTGGTTAAGGAGATTGAGAGTCTCCTTAGAGCCTTCCTCTGGTCTGGTACAGATCTCAGAAAACATTGTGCGAAGATTGCCTGGGATAAGATCTGTATCCCTAAGAAAGAGGGTGGTTTGGGGTTCAAATCTATGGAGACTTGGAACAAGGCTACTATTGCTAAACATGTTTGGTTTCTTTTCTCTGGTGGGGAGCAATCCATGTGGTGCCAGTGGGTTAAATCTTATCTTATTAAGGGTAGATGTTTCTGGAAACTTAAGACACCTAGTGATCCTTCTTGGTTTGGAGGAAAATTCTCTCTCTTAGGCCTATCATTTACCCTCTCATTAAACATAGGATTGGTAATGGTCAGAATACTTTCTTATGGTATGATAACTGGCACCACCTTGGCCCTCTCTGGGAAAGATACGGTGACAGAATCATGTATGACTCTGGTTTAAATGGGGAGTCCAAAGTTAGTAAGATCATTGTTGGTAGTTCTTGGCATTGGCCTTTTCCCAACTCCTGGGATCTCAGGGAATTAACTTCCTATAATCCCAACAATTGCCCTCCTAATCCTTTGGGGAGGATAGAGTTCTGTGGACTCTTAACTCTATGGTCTTTTCACTGTTAAATCTGTGTGGAGTTATGGAGAGCTAAACAGGACTCGGTTCCTTGGTACAACTTGGTCTGGGGCCATGCCAATATCCCCAAAGTCAGCTTCATTGTCTGGCTGGCTATCTATGGTAGGCTTAACACTAGTGATAGGCTCCAAGGTTTTGGCATCTCTTCTAATACTGTTTGTACATTTTGCCTTGACTTAGATGAAAGCCATTCACATCTCTTCTTTGAGTGTAGCTTTACATCTAGAATTTGGTATGCCTTGCAAGATAAGTGCAATGTTAACTGGCAGCAGGTTCCTTGGCCTGAGATTGCAAATTTTGTCAACAGAGAGAGTAAAGGAAAATCTATGAAATCCACAATCACTAGACTCTCCTTTCTCTGTACTGTGTATCACATTTGGCTTGAAAGAAACAATAGAATTTTTAACAAGGAATGTAAACCCATCGAGGTTATCATTAAAGCTATTGTACTCATGGTGAGAAATAGAATGCTATCTGTTAGCAACTCTCCTATTGCAACAGGTGATGACTGGTTCCTTGCTCAATGGAACCTTCCCAAATCAATTCTGAAGCCCTATTCTCATAATGGGAGGGCTGCTGAGTGATGTGAGTGCAGTACATTGTGTGTTGAGAGATAGTGAGCCAGATATTGAGTGTTTTTCTAATCAGCTGTTACATGTGTAGGTTCTTTTTCCTGAAGATTACTGTTATATGTGGGTTGAGTGTTGTGAGACATATAGTCACTATATCATTGGAATTCTGTGGGTTGAGTGATGTTAGGACTTACATGTTTGATACGCTTACCATTATATATATTGTAAATTTTTATGTGCAGGTTAAGGAAGCTTTATTTGAGTGTGGTGAGATCCTATATAGTGGGTTGAGTGGAGTGAGATCTAATATTGAGTGGATATTACATACTTTCTCAGATACTGATATTATTGGTTTACTCTTGATGATGATTACCTGGCAGGTCATTTTATTATGTCTAGCTCCCCAGCTGGTACATTTGGGGCCTGGTACCTAGTGCTGCGTGTGTGAACATTATAGTATCAAATGTGAGGCATGGAACTAAGAGTCTTTCAACTGAGGCATGTTATCTCCAGCTGCAGTGAAGTCTCGGTACTGTCAAAAAGAAATGGGTCTTTGGGAGTGGCTGCTTCATGCGCCGTCCGGAACTACCTGACTGTCTACAAGTTGTTTTTTATTTACCTTCACTTTATCTATACTAGGTCTACTTTTGTTTGGCCTACTCTAGTGGGCTGTACTAGAGAGACTATTTTTGTTTGTCCTGTGTTTTGTTTTTTGGATGTTTTGTGTGACTGCTGGTTATATCCAGCGTTTGGGCTCTTGCGGTTTCTTGGGAAAGCATGCTTCAAACAACTTTGGGATCAGGGCTAATCTTTGCTTGGATGGAAATGTTATCGTTATGTTACCTTTTGGTTTTATTCTGTTGATAGACTAGAATTCTTGCTTTTGTTCATTCTCTATTTCTGTAAATAGTCCATGAACATTGTGCTCATGTTCTAGTTTTATTTTGTTTTGGTTTCTTGTTTAGCTTCTGGGTAGGGCCTGGGGTTTGCCCCTTGTATTCTTGTATATTTTGCTGTTTTATTTATGTCTTATTCACCAAAAAAAAAAAAATGAAGGCGAATTCAATATCATCTTTTTGGACTTGAGAATCGAGCACTTAGGTGATTTAGAAAACATTAAATGAGTTGCTTAAGTGAAAGTAATATCGTTAAGCTACAACTACTCCGTATATTCTCTTTCTTGGAGGCTAAGAATGTTTAGTTTGAGCTAAACTGGGCCACCTAAGCTAATGATACTAGTAGTTGCCTAAGCTAATTAGTTCCGGGAACAAAACGGAGAAGGTTGGAGAAGGACGGAGGGAGTTAGAGAAAAAAGAGAAAACTAGAGAAATGAAAGGGAATTAGGATGAAAATTGAAGGGAATTCAAATTCGTCCATTTGGACTTGAGAACCGAACACTTAGGTGATTTAGAAAACATGAAATGAGTTGCTTAAGTTAAACTAATATCGTTGAGCTACTACAATTACTCCGTAAATTCTCTTGGAGGCTAATCAAGGTTAGTTCGCGTGAAACTTGGCCTCTTAAGATAATGACTGAGCTAATTTGTTCCTACAATAAAAGAGAGAACGTTCTAGAAGGACGGAGAGTGTTAGAGAGAATCTTTCTTCCTGAGTGGTAGAGGAGAAAGTTGGAGAAAAGAAATGGAAATACGATGAAAATTAAGGCGAATTCAAATTCATCTTTTTTAGGTGATTTAGAAAACATTAAATGAGTTGCTTAAGTAAACGTAATGTCGTTAAGCTACAATTACACCGTATATTCTCTTTTCTTGGAGGCTAAGAAAGATTAGTTTGAGTTAAACTTGGCCGCTTAGGCTAATGAAACTAATAGTTGAAATTCAACAATGGGTTAGAGTGAGAAGCTCCCGCATCTCTCTAGAAACCTGCGTTTCTGGGGTTTCAATATCTCATTGATTTCACGATGCCAGAAGTCATTGCTACTAACCAAACATTTAATGGGATCGGAGTATATCAACCGTCCTTAGATACTCTTGTGGAAGTCATTAATCCTATTACCAACGTTTCTACAAACCCCAACCCTAGTGGTATTGATGTTTTACAAAGTGACTCGAGAAGGTGCGATTTAGATGTTATAGATCGACACCTCAACCCTAACCCTATTTCGGGTAACAACTCAGTTTCGATGGATCTTCAAAGTGTGGCTGATCGTCTTCAAAGGTTGAGAGATGCAGATTCGACTGGAGTTCCCAAATCTCCAGTTGAGTTGACTCCTAACCCTCGATGGTCTCTAGCTATGGAGGATGAAGATGTAGCTTTTAGGAATATTCCAGATAGCTTGGAAGTTGCGAAAGCCAGAGCCGAAGGGAAGATGCATGTTCTTCGTTCCGATCCATCTCTCCACTCAGATGGTCAAAAATCAGAGAGTGATCCTGATGATTTTGTCGAGGAAGATAGCACGGAATCGTTTAGTCGTGGTGAGGGTTACAGATCTAGAGGCGTAAGAGGTGGTCGTGGGCACGGAGGTGGTAGAGGTCAAGGCAGGGTTTCTGAACCGAAGAAGACATGGGCTGATGTCGCCGCAACTTCGAATCGCTCATGTACTCCTTTGAGGTATGTTCCCCCTCAAATTAGTGATGATTTTGTGAGTGTTATCCTTCCACCGAGACCTAACCCACTGGAAAAATGGAACTCATGCCTACTTGGGTATTTCATTGATAAGGGTGTTGCTTTCAATTATATGCGAAATAGTGCATTTAGCCTGTGGAAGAATAAAGGGCTTAAGGAAGTCCTTGCAAATGGAGAGGGTTTTATCTTTTTTATCTTCGAGAGCCCTAACTGTTGTACTGAGGTTCTTCAAGGGGGGCCATGGTACATAGGGGGGTTTCATTTGATCCTTAAAAAATGGACAAGGATGATGAAACTAACCAAAGAAAAAATCAAAAAAGTACCAGTTTGGGTCAAATTTTTTAATGTTCCGATGGAGTACTGGGATAGTGATGGTCTGAGCAGGATAGCAAGTGCAGTTGGTGTGCCCTTGTTTATGGATCATCTCACCGATAAGGGTACTAGAGTTGCTTTTGCTAGAGTATGTGTTGAACTAGATGCCAGTGCCAAACAACCACCTTCTTTTCCAGTTTACTGCGGGGAAGATCGCGTGACTGTAACTGTGGAGTACCAGGGTCTGCCGGCAAAGTGTGAGCACTGTATGGTATTTGGGCATGACACAACCAGGTGTGTCACTACCCAAGTAGCCAAACTGGTCAATCTTCAGAAGGAAACAGAGGACAATCCTGATCCAGGATGGAATACTATAAAATCAAAAGGGAAAAGGAAAACTGGTGAACTAGACCCCATTGAGGAAGAAACAACAAGGGGTGTGACTACTAGTGGCACAAATGAGGGGGTTCAGATCTCTGTGGATGAGGATACTGGTCAAGTTCCTCCTAAGCCTAACATCCCTACTGTTGTGGAGGTGGGAGTAACTTCTGGTAGCCAAAATACTATTAGTGCAATCCACACTGATAGTACTATGGATCCCAACATAGAAGGTTTAGCTGAAATAAAGAAACAACTGATCGATATTGCTATGTTAGCTCTTCATGGGGACACTGAAGTTATGGAGAAAGTGATGAATTTATCTGGGGATGTCACACCAAAACCTCCTGACACTCGCCAAGCAAGTTCTACTACCAGCAAATCCTCTGGCAAGGGCAAGAGCCAGAGGAAGAAAGCCAGGTAGCTTCTGTAACTTTGGGTTGAGAGTTTTATTTTGTTTCCCCATGTCTTTTAAAATAGCTTCATGGAACATAAGAGGGTTCAATGATCCCTCTCGGCAAAAAGAAATGAGAAAATTTTTGGTTAAGGAAGATATTCAAGTCATGGGTATTTTGGAGACCAAAATAAAAGCTCCTAATGAAATTCATGTTTTCTCATCTTGTATGAGTACCTGGTCTTTTTTGACTAACTCTCAACCAAATAAAACTGGTCGTATTTGTGTTTTTTGGAACCCAGCTTTTTGTAATGTTACTTTGACACAGTCTACTAATCAGTTTATTCTCTGTGATATCACTGATCTAGCCCAGGCTAAGGTTTTCACCACTTGCTTTGTTTATGCTGAGAATAGCCATGCCTTGAGAGAAAATTTTTTTGATTCCATGCTTAGGCTTTCTCTATTAAGCTCAGCCACCCCTCTTATTTTTTTAGGGGATTTCAACGCTATTAGGTATAGCTTTGAAAAATTTTGGGGGTTCTTCTACTTGGAATAGCGACAAAGAGGCCTTTAACTCTTACATTTTAAATGCTGATCTGGTTGACTTATCTTATGGGGGGTGTCAGTTTACTTGGGCTAATAAGAGACCTAGGGGTGATTATATAGCCACTAAAATTGATAGAGCCTTGGTTAATGAATCTTGGCTTGATCATTTTCCATCTTCTACAACTTTGTTTCTCCCTTCTGGTATTTCTGACCACTCCCCTGCTGTTGTCACTGTCTCTGATAAGGTTTGCTCCTTTAAGAAGCCTTTTAAATATTTTGATTTCTGGGCTAATCATGAGGAATTCATTCCTAAAGTTGCTCAGGATTGGAACCAGTATATCCATGGTGTCCCTATGTTTAGAGTCTGCAAAAAACTCCGTAGTTTGAAACCTATCCTTAAATCCTTGAATAAAAAGGACTTTAGTGATATCTTCACTAGAGTTTTGGCCACTAAAGCGGAGTTGGATACTATCCAGCTTAAATTGGATAAGGATCCGAGTAACCACACTCTCCAACATCTTGAGAGAAATGTTCTTAAAAAGTATATGGACCTTAGTGATGTTGAGGAGAGCCTTGCCCAACAAAAATCTAGGGTCCAATGGCTCAGTCTGGGAGATAGAAATAGCAGCTTCTTTTTTAGAAATGTGAAGAGCAATATTAATAGGGGCAAGATTCTTAATGTTGAGATGGAGGATGGTAGTATTTCTACTAATTCGGAGAATGTGCAGACTGCGTTTATCAACTATTTTTCTAAGCTCTTTGGCAATCCATCTCAGGACCAGTATAGTGGTTTTGATCGAATCAACACTCTGATCCACTCTAGAGTTCATTCTGATCAAGTTATTAAACTTGCTAGTCCTGTTTCGGATCTTGAGATTAAGGATGTCTTCTGGTCTTTAAAAGCCAACAAGGCCCCTGGCCCTGATGGCTTCTCTGCTGGTTTTTTTAAAAGTGCTTGGAGCATTGTTGGCAAAGATGTTACTCATGCGATTAGATCCTTTTTTGAGTCTGGTAAGCTTCTTAGTGAGGTTAATAATACCATCATAGCCCTCATCCCTAAGGTTCCTAATCCAGTGAAAGTTGGTGATTATCGTCCTATTTCTTGTTGCAATACGATCTATAAGTGCATTGCCAAGATCATTGCTAACAGAATTAAAAGTGTTCTCCCTGCTCTCATTGATCCCGTTCAATCTGCCTTTGTACAAGGCAGAAGGATTTCTGACAATATCTTTTTGTCTCAAGAGATCATGAGAGGGTATCATAGGGACTCTCCTGTCCCTAAATGTGCCATGAAAGTTGATATTATGAAAGCTTATGATACTGTTAGATGGGAGTTTATCATTGATGTTCTTACTGCTATGGGCTTTCCGCATACTATGATCACTTGGATTAAAGCATGTATGACCAGCCCTTCTTTCTCTATCTGTATTAATGGCAGCCTTCATGGCTATTTCAAAGGGGCTAGAGGTCTTAGGCAGGGGGATCCCATGTCCCCATACCTCTTTGTTTTGGCTATGGAAGTTCTTGCTAGAATCCTCGCTGAAAAATCTAAGCTTCCTCTCTTTAAATTTCATTGGAGATGTGAAAAAACAAAAATTGTCAACCTTTGCTTTGCTGATGATCTCATGATCTTTAGCAAAGGTGATGTTAATACTGTGAAGTTGATTATGGAGGGTTTGGATGAGTTTAGATCTTTATCTGGCCTCACTCCTAACCCTAGCAAAAGTAATCTGTACTTTTCTGGTTGTAACAAGAAGTTGAGGGATGATATTCTTGGAGTTGCTCCTTTCTCTGAGGGGACCCTTCCTGTCAAGTACCTTGGTGTGCCTCTTATTACCACTAAATTGAAAGCAACTGATTGCAAAAATCTTGTTGATAGAATCACCAAAAGAATAAGCAGTTGGACCAATAAACTTCTCTCTTATGCTGGTAGGGCTCAGCTCATCCAAACTATTTTGTTCTCCATGCAAGTTTATTGGTCTTCACTGTTTATCCTGCCTAAAAAGGTTATTAGAGAGATTGAAAGTCTCCTTAGAGCCTTTCTTTGGTCTGGTGCTGATCTCAGGAAGCATTGTGCTAAGATTGCTTGGGATAAGGTCTGCACTCCCAAGAAGGAGGGTGGCCTAGGCTTCAAATCTATTGAGGTTTGGAACAAGGCTGCCATAGCCAAACACATCTGGTTTCTTTTCTCTGGTGGAGAAAACTCTTTGTGGTGTCAATGGGTTAATTCTTATCTTCTTAAGGGGAAGTGCTTTTGGAAAATCAAAACCCCTAGTGACCCTTCTTGGGTCTGGAGAAAAGTCCTCTCTCTTAGACCTGTCATCTATCCTCTCATAAGGCATAAAATTGGTAATGGCCATAATACCTTTCTGTGGTATGATAATTGGCATCCTTTGGGCTCTTTGTGGGATAGGTATGGTGATAGAATTTTATATGACTCTGGTCTTAATGGGGATACTAAAGTTGGTCAGATTATCGAAGGGAATTCTTGGCAGTGGCCTTTTCCTAATTCTTGGGAGCTTAGGGAATTAATTTCCTATACTCCTAATAGTTGTCAACCTAACCCTCTAGAGATGGATAAAATCACTTGGACCCTGAATCCTGATGGGGAATTCTCTATTAAATCTGTTTGGAATTTGTGGAGGAATAAGCAGGCCACTGTTCCCTGGTATAACCTTGTGTGGGGTTCTTGTTCAATCCCCAAAGTCAGTTTCATTGTTTGGCTGGCAATCTTTGGTAGGTTGAACACTAGTGATAGACTCCATTCCTTTGGTATTTCTTCGAGTCTCACTTGTCCTTATTGCTTAGACACTAATGAGAGCCATTCACATCTTTTCTTTGATTGCTCTTTCACCCATAGGATCTGGCAGGTAATGCAAGGTAAATGCAATGTTCATTGGACTGATGTGCCTTGGCTTGAAACTGTTTTATTGGTTGTTCAAGAGAGTAAGGGTAAATCTCTGAAATCAGTAATCATGAGACTTACCTTTCTTTGTACTGTATACCATGTGTGGATAGAAAGGAATAACAGAATCTTCAGTAAATCCTGTAAACCTATAGAGGTTATTATAAAATCAATTATGCATATGGTGAGAGGTAGGTTACTGTCTGCAAAGAATATTCCTACTACTACAGGTGACCATTGGTTCCTTTCTCATTGGAATCTCCCAAATTCTATTTTGAAGCCCCATCTCCACAACAATGGGAGGGCTGCTGAGTGATGTGAGTTCCTACATGTGAGGGTTGAGTGTTGGAGAGCTCGATAATGTGTGTTTATCTAATTATTTGTTATATGTGTAGGATTGTCATGTTGGAGCTTAATATTATTTGTGGGTTGAGTGTGGTGAGCTATAAATTCTTTTATGTAGCTGCATCTCTGGAATGGCCATGTGGGTTGAGTGAATGTAGCCATCACATGTTTTTTTTCTAATCATCCTATATATAGTATATTCTTCTTTTTTAGGTGATTTAGAAAACATTAAATGAGTTCTTAAGTAAACGTAATGTCGTTAAGCTACAATTACCCGTATATTCTCTTTTCTTGGAGGCTAAGAAAGATTAGTTTGAGTTAAACTTGGCCGCTTAGGCTAATGAAACTAATAGTTGCCGAAGCTAATTATAGTTCCTAGAACAAGAGAGAGGAGGTTGGAGAAGGACGGAGAGAGTTAGAGGAAAACTTTCTTCTTGAGTGGTAGGAGAGAAAGTTAGAGAAAAGAAAGGGAATTAGGACAAAATTACGTCAAACTAATCTTTCTTAGCCTCCAAGAAAGAGAATATACGGAGTAATGGCAGCTTAACGATATTGTTTTTACATAAGCAACTCATTTAATGTTTTCTAAATCACCTAAGTGTTCAATTCTCAAGTCCACAAAGTTGAATTTCAATTCGCATTAATTTTCATCATGTTTCCCCTTCTTTTCCCAAACTTTCTCTTCCGCCACCAAGGAAGGAAGATTTTCTCTAACTCCCTCCGCCCTTCTAGAACCTTCGCTCTTTTATTCCAGACACTAATTAGCTTAGGCAACTATCAGTTTCATTGGCTTAAGTGGCCAAGTTTCACTCAAACTAATCTTTGCTTAGCCTCCAAGAAAGATAATTTACGGAATAATCGTAGCTTAACGATATTAGTCTAACTTAAGCAACTCGTTTCATGTTATCTAAATCACCTAAGTGTTCAATTCTCATATCCAAATCGATGAATTTCAATTCCCCGTAAGATTCATTCTATTTACCTCTCTTTTCCCCAACTATCTCTTCTAGTTCTCAGAAGAAAGTCTCTCTCTAACTCTCTCCGTCCCTCTCTCTTTTTTCCTAGGAACTAATTAGCTCAGGCGACGACAGTTTCATTAGCTTAAGTGGCCAAGTTTAACTCAAACTAATCTTGCTGAGCCTCCAGAAAAGAGATTTTACTTAGTAATTGTGCAAAACCGTATTAGTCTAACTTATGCATCTCATTTAAAGTTTTCTAAATCACCTGAGTGTTCAATTCTCAAGTCCAAGAGGATGAACTTGAAATCCCTTTAAT
>JAPPVO010002457.1:0-22334 GCA_030407325.1 Camellia japonica
TCATCTTGTTGTTATAACTCGCTGCATGACTTTTTTTTATGCACATGCCTCGATCCTACTGGGGTTAAGCTGTTCTTACCATTGCTTATCTTATCAATCGTTTTCCTACTCAAGTGTTACACAAGCAAACCTCTTGTGACGACTCCACCACGTATAATAATTAACATTTAATTAATTAAGGAGATTTGAATTTTAATTGCCCATTATTCTGATTTAATTTGGGATTTATGAAAATTGTGGAGACTGATTCATATGTGATTCTATTGGGGATTTATTTTGGAATTAGAAATTGAAAGCCTAAATGGCTCAAGAGAGTATAATTGGTGAATTGAATTATTTTAATTTCGAGTATCGGACCGTATGGGAGTTTAATTAAATATTCAATTCAGTTTAGTAAAATTAAGATTTGATCAATTGGGTCCGAATTTGAGTTAATTAAATTATGAGGTGATGATGAGGATTGAGAATTAAGATTATCATGAATTAAATTTATTTATGAAGTGTTTAATTGAATATGTAATTTATTGATGGAGATTTTGAGTTTGATATGAAATTGAAGGCTTAAATAATTTGAGAAACCAAAATTGATAGTGGAAATAAGTTTAATTTGATATTTGCAACCTTTTAGGAGTTTAATTAAAAATTTGATTCAGATTGGTAAAATTAAATATAATTAATTGGGCCTTAATGGAAGTCAAATTAAACTAATTGAATTATGTGGGATTTGTGATTAGTCATGATTGATTAATTATGGGTTAATCAAGATTTATTAAAAATAAGTATTTCTTAATTAAATTAATCATAAACATAAATTGAATTATGGAAGAATTCAGAATTGAGGGTCTATGTGGGTGTGTGTATTGAACAATTCTGTGGGTGTGTGTTGACAAGTGTGTGTACACGTGTACAGGGAGTTGAAAGTGGGTGTATGTATGTTGTGTTAACCTCATAAAGAAGAGAGATGAACTCAATTATGAGAGAATACTTTTGCTAGAGAAGCTTTAGAGAGAGAGAGAGAGAGAGAAAAGGAGAGAAGTTTGTGCTTGAAGCTTAACTCTAGAAAAAGGGAGATCAAAAATTGAAGACAAAGAGAAGAATCTCAAGCTTTATCAAGAGACTTAATAAATTGAAGACTTTTGGTAAGAAATTTTAAGCTTAATCCTTATAGATTAATTACTTAACAACTAAAATCAAGAAGTAAATGGGTTTAATTTCATGGAAATAGAAAGAATTAGAAAAAGAATGAAGAAAATTTGAGTTAGGTTTGATAATTAAGAAATTGATGTTGTAATTTAATATTTTTTTGATCTTTGTCATCCTTCAGAAATTTGAAGGTTATCTTTACATGCATTGTGGATTTTCATGATTTTAGAATTTAATTCATATTTTAAAGTTTATGAGTTTGGGATTAAGTTGTGATATAAATTAAGAAGTCAAATTATAGTTTGAGCTTGATAATGTAGAATTGGTTGGATTATGATAAGTGTTTTATACATGCATCATGGATTTTGAAAAATTTAAGATAATCAATTTCATGTTTTGAAGAGAAGAAGGAAGAAATTTTATAAAAATCAAGTTTATGGAAATTTAGAGTTAATCCTAAAGTTAGACAAAGTTTTGATTTTATTATGAAAGATAGGAATTGGTTTAATTTTAATTTTGAATCCATGCATTTATTTCAATTTAAAAGTTTTATTCAAATTAAACATATTTTGAAACATCTGTAATTAAGTTTTGGGTTAAAAAATATGAGTTTATGAAGAATGAGCTTTAATTTTATATTAAAGGAGTTTTGAGTTTAAAATTGATCAAGTTTTCTTAATTATTTAAGAGTTTGTATATTTTTAGACAAGCCATGTTTAAACCTAAGTTTTGGAATTATATTTTGAAAGCTTAATTCATATTTTAGAACTTATGAGTTTGAAATTGGGTTTGATATGGATGAAATGAATTACATTCAAATTTGGACAAATTAAGAAGGTTTTTCTATTGAGATTTGGAAATTAATCACGTGTTCATATGTATTAATGACATTACATGTTCAAATTGAGTCATGCATGAATCTAAATTTGAAATGAAATTTGGAAGCTAAATTTTCAGTTTTGAAAACCCAAAAAAATTACAGACCGCTCGAGCGACCAATTGGTGGCTCGAGCGAACACTACAAGCTTCCAGTATTTTTATAGACAATACAGTCCACTCGAGCGACCAAGTGGTGACTCGAGCGGTCAAGCTATTTTCAGCATATTTTGAAAAACAACACTTTGCTCATAATTCGATCTCATCTCTTTCCAAAGCATTCTAAACATGATTTATGACTCAATGAAGATTAATAAGCTAACAATCAACATAAATTAGTTATCAAAGAATAAGTCATTGACTTGTAATAATTGATTAAGAAGCCAAGTAAGAAATTGGTTTATTTAGAAAAGAATGATTTAGTAATGAAAGAATATGTGAAATGAGAACCTAATTCATTTGAATAAAGAAAGAATAAGCATAATAGAACTTCGGATTATTTAGACAGAAGAGACAAGAGAAGTCAAGTTTAATCAAGAAAGTCATATTGTGTTCCAATGTGTAAATGTTATGTGTTTGTGTAGATCACTCGCTATCATCTGCCTGATCTGTCTAATCTGTTTGATCTTCTTCTAGAGTTATCTGTGAGTAACAACTCTGTAAACTTATGCTTGATTATATGTATTTTCTTACTGAAATGATATAATCTATTTTATGAAATGCTATTTTATGAATCATGAATGAATGTCCAATTTTCTGAAATGTATTTGTGGCATCCTTAGTTCATGTGGCCCTCACTCGGGAGAAACATACCATGGCCAATATGCACATGGCCCTTGCCTAGGGGAAACTATACTGTGGTCTATGTTCACATGGCCCTCGCTTGGGGGATACAATACCATGGCTACTTGCGTGCAAGATATGGACCTTTATGGTCGTCGGTACCGACTATGCATGTGGGTCTTATGACCAATTTGATTCGATAGCTAATAGATGTACCACATATAACTGCTTATGACTTTTGGATAAGTATGAGAATTTGAATTTGTTTTTGATATGAACTTTGATTTCTGAATCTGTTTTGGACATCATTCATAAACATTTTACTCTATTGTTATTCACTAGGCTCTAGTTTACTGTATTATTTATGTATGTAGGTGATTAGGCGCGTGACCAGGCCTAGAACTTCTACTTGGATTCTGTTTTTGTCAACCAACCTATGTGCCTCCCGTGGGGGTTTCGGATATGTCAAGTGGTCATAGCTATGTGATTAAAGTTCAAGTTTTTGTTTATTTTGTAATTAGGGCTAAGTCCCTTTTTGTCTTATCCATATAAATGTGATGTCGTAAGGGTGATGTATGATATATGTACATAAAGTTTAAAATTTTTCTGTCTCATGAAGTCTGCACAGCTCAATTGACATTGTATATTTGTTATTTGCTTCTGCTAGCCCCTAATAATTTGATTTTTGTTTAAGAGGTCTTCGGTAATCTACGGATTATTGGCCGGTTACGATGCTAAACCTATAGGGGCATATTTGGGTCATGACATCCCTTTTCAAGTATTCCTAGGCTTTCAGTCCGTGTTTTCTATTCCTTTTAAATTTTTTAGTTGTGTCTGCTTTGTTCCCAATCATTCTCCTTCTTGTGGTAAAATGGATCCCCGTTCTATTAAGTGTGTTTTTCTTGGGTACTCTGGGTACTCACCTATTCAAAAAGGGTATAAGTGTTATCATCTTCCTTCTCATAAGTGGTTTGTGTCCATGGATGTCACATTCTTTGAGTCCCAGTCCTACTTCTTGTCCACTCCAATTTTCCAATCATCCCTTCAGGGGGAGCCTTGGTGTAAAGAGAACCCTGTTTCTGAATCCTTACTAGTTATTCCAGTTGTTGATGAGGTAACATGTGAACCACAGTGTGAATAGCTTTGGGAATATAGAAAGCTGATACACTCAAGAAGTAAGGAAAAGTTATGTCAGGGACAAAGAAAGACAGAAGATTACATGGATCCAAGAGACCATTTCTTCTGATCTTCCATTGTCGTCTCATTCAACTGATGAGAGTCTAGGTAACTCTAATAACTCTAAATATATACACAAATCTTGATATTCATATTACCCACCGGAAGGGTGTGAGGTCTTGTACTCAACATCCTTTCTTTAATTTTGTATCTTATTCTCATTAGTCTTCCTCATATAAAACCTTTGTATCAAAAATTTCCTCTGTTAGTATACCTGGTCATTTTCAAGATGCTCTTTCTATCCCTGAGTGGAGACATGCCATGATTGAAGAGATGAAAGCACTTCATAAGAATGACACTTAGAAATTGACAGAGTTACCTAAGGGTAAACGAATTATGGGATGCAAGCGGGTGTATATTGTGAAGCACAAGGCAGATTGTTCGATTGAGCGCTATAAGGCTCGGCTTGTCGCAAAGGGCTTTACTCAGACTTATGGAGTAGACTATTAAGAGACATTTGCACCAATTGCTAAGATGAATTTAGTTAGGGTACTCTTCTCTCTTGTAACTAATTTGGATTGGTTACTTCACCAGTTTGATGTGAAGAATGCTTTCCTACATGGTGATTTAGAAGAAGAGGTGTCTATGGACATTCTTCCTGGCTTTGAAGACCTTAAAACAAAGGGTAAGGTGTGTAGGCTTCGAAAATCATTATATGGTCTTAAACAGTCTCTAAGGGTTTGGTTTAAGAGATTTACTGAGCAATGCTTAGATATGGATTCAAACAAAGTTAAGCTAATCACACATTGTTTGTTAAACATTCTTTACAGGGTAAGACTACAGTTCTCATTGTATATGTGGATGACGTAGTACTTACAGGAGATGATATTGAAGAAATTTTTCGGTTGAAAGAATAAGCAAGTTTGAAATCAAAGACTTGGGGAACTTGAAATATTTACTAGGTATTAAGGTTGTTTGGTCCAATGATGAAATCTTCATCTGTCAAAGAAAATATGTGCTTGACCTGTTAAAGAAAACTAGGATATATTTGGAAGTAAAACTTGTAACACACTGCTAGAGCCAAACCAGAAACTTGGTGATGATAGTGGAGGAGTTCCTGTTAACAAGGGGATTTATCAGAGACTAGTGAGTAAGCTCATTTACTTATCTCATTCATGTTCTCACATTGCCATTGCAGTTAGTGTGGTTAGTCAGTTTATGTATGCTTCTCATGAGGCACACCTGGCTGTAGTTATGCAGATTATTAGATACTTAGAATATTTGTTTGGAAAAGGGTCTTTATTTCTCCAAATATGATCATCTTAGCGTGAAAGCTTACACGTCCACATTGGGGTATTGTACATTTGTTGAAGGAAATTTGATTGCTTGGAGAAGTAAGAAACATAATATGGTAGCTAGATCTAATGTAGATGCGGAGTTTAGAGCCATGGCACAAAGTGTGTGCAAACTATTGTGAATCAAGTTACCGTTGAGTAATATGGGGATTGATTAGACAGACTCCATGTGGCTATACTGTGACAATAAGGTTGCTATCAACATAACTCACAATCTAGTTCAACACGACCGGACAAAACATGTTGAGATTAATTGTCAATTCATCGATGAGAAACTCATTAGTGGCACTATATGTACTCCTTTTGTGAAGTCTTGAGAACAACTGACAAATATTCTCACCAAGGGAGTTGTAAGTAAACTGTTCCATGATATTCTTAACAAGCTGGGCTTGATAGATATTTTTGCACTAGTTTAAGGGGGAGTGTTAAAATAATATCTTTGTTATTATGGTTTATTATTTTAGTTAGCTATCATTAGTTATAGTTTCCTTATTTTTGCCTTGAGACTTCTATTGTACATTTTATATTACTAATATATAAGGGAGTAATGGTCTCATTATTTCACAAGTTTGATTTTTCCTAGAACCAACAAATATTCGATTAACTCCAAAACCGAGACAGAAAAAAGTCAATAATTATCGATTTTTAGCGACATATGTAAAAAATTGTCACAAAAATTATTTTTAGTACTATTTTACTAAGACTTATTTTTAATAGGACTTGATATGAATTAAATCTAACTATTAAAATAGTTTATCCTAAAACTTAAAAGTTATTGCGTGATTGATGGCTATCTCCTCATAACAGATTGATCAACTTCGAAATCATAATTGCTAGCAATAACTTTCTATATGAACTAGCAGCGAGGCACACACAATGTATGTGCAACTTTAAAAAAAAAATAATAATAATATTAAAATAAAGATTTTTTTCCAAGTATATTTTAAACGTTTTTTTTTTTTTTTTTGGGTGAGAACAATTCAAATAATGTTGTGAGAAACATCATGAAAAAAATTAAATATCTATTTTTAATTTTAATAACTTTTGGTGTCCTTATTATCTATAAATTTATTTTTTATTTACTCAATCAAATTTAAAACTATATTTGTACATAATTTTTCAAGGTATCTTATCTCTTTTCTTTTTTTTTTAATTTAAATATTTTTTTTTGGAGTCTTGTTAATCAATAAATATAAAAAATAAACAAATAAATTGAACCTTATCTGATATAACAAACAAATTGAAAATTATCTGTTAGTCATACATAATCTTATAGCTATTCTATCTCTTTTTTATTGTTAATTTTAAAATATTTTGGAATATCCTTATCTTATAACATAACTTCTTATTGCATATCATAATAAATGAAAAATGAAAAAAAATAAATAAATAAAAAGAAATTGAGAGAGAACTGGGGAGAAAGATCATTAAAAAGAATAAAAATTAAATATCTATTTTTAATTTTAATAACTTTTTTTTTTGGTGAATAATTTTAATTTTAATTTTAATAACTTTTGGTGTCCTCCTTATTATCTATAAATTTATTTTTTATTTTCTTAATCAAATTTAAAACTATATTCGTACATAATTTTTCAAGGTATCTTATCTTTATTTTTTTTTCAATTTTAATAATTTTTGGAGTCCTCTTATTATCTACAAATAAACTGTAAATCAATATTGGAGTCCTCTCTTTGTTTTTTGCTTTTGGTCTTCAGATTTGGAAGTTCCGGTCACCGGTGCCAAGATCCGAGTTGAGGAGTCCCTCTTCAGATTCGTTGCCATTTCTACCTAAGGCTAGGGTTTCGCACCACCTTCTTTCTTCAAATCTACCCATCCATCTCCATCTCTCTCTCTCTCTCTCTCTCTATATATATATATATGTTTTAAATATATATATATATATTAGATTTGAGCTCAGATTTGTTGTTGATGAAGATGAAGAAAATGATGATCTGTTTAATGTGTTAGATTTTTTATTTTTTACATTTGAGCTTAGATCTGTTGAATATATATGTTAAATTTGGTGTATGCGTGTGTTGTTGTTGTTGTTGATGATGATGATAAACATATATGATTTGGTGATGATGTTGTTGTTGTTGTTGAGGAATTCTTGTATTCTTGTAGAATTTTGTGATTGTGTTGTTAGATTCGCAACTGGAAATCAAGAAACAGTCTTCTTGGATCTGATCAGATTTGGAGCTAATTTTTTTTTTTGGCTGGGAAATTTTTGGGGTTGGAAAAACTCGATCCCCGTCAGGGGAAGGGGCGGGGGCGGTGATAGGTTCCCTGTTGGGGATCGTGGCCGAGGATGGGGGAATTTCCACCATTGGGGATCGGGGACGGGAAGTGTGATCCCCGGTCCTACTCCGGCCCATTGTCATCCTTACTCTCTCTTTCATTTTTTCTCTCTCTCTCTCTCTCTCTCTCTCTCTCTCTCTTTCATTTCTCTCTTCTCTTTTCTTTATCCGTTTGTTTCAGCACCGGCCCTATTCTTCACCGCACATATGTTTCGCCGACAATGGATCTGTCGCTATCATCACCAAATCAGACCTCCACAATTCAAACAATATATACACACACACATATATAGTTTAGCCCTAGGATCGAGATACATATACATAGAGCTCTCTGCTCAAACCATCGCCCGGTATCTTTCGATCCACCACCGTATCTCTACAGGTACGATCTCTCAAACCCTAAACTCTCTTTCCCCCTTCTCAACTTCTAGATCTGTCAATTTCTCTCCCTAGATTCACATACTCCATCAATGCACTGTTCAATTGCTTCCACAATCTTAGGTTTAGTCATTTAGATTCAATAATTGATTTCATATTAACTCTTTCTCTCTTTCTCTCTCTCTGGGCTTGTGTGTGATCTTTGGATGAAATGAAAGAGGACTTGAGATGTGATAGTCTGGTGTGACCATCGATTTCATCATTTCACAGATTTCATACTTTTAGTTTTAATTTTCTTTTTAGATGTGTGAAATTTGATCAATTTGTGGTTTCATTTGGTTTTTTAGATCATCAATGATCGTGAGACTGACAGATCTAGGGGGTTCAAGTTCGTGACGTTCAAGGATGAGTAGTAGTAGTTGTTGTTGATGAACTTTGTTTCTCACTCTCTCTATTTTTTTTTTTTTTTTGTGTTGTTGTTGTTGAGTTGATCTCTTTATGTTGTTGTCGATGATGAATTTTGTAGTTAATGATAAAACAGATCTGTAAATGACATTGAAATAGATCTGTTATTGTTGGATCTAGATTGTTAGACTTCAAAATTTGAACAAATAATAGGATTTGAATAGATAATAGGATAAATCTATTCAAAATTTGAAAAGATAAGGGCTTGTTATTGCAACAGATAGGGGTTGGTTTGATTCTGTATTTCAATATATAGAATCTTGTTTGGCTTGGTATTTCAATAGATAAAAAAAAATAAAAAGATTACAAAATTTGAATAGATAAAGGGAAAAAATTGAACAGATAGTCACAAAATTGAACAGATAGATATAAATATAAACATATAGCAGATAATTTGAATAGATAGAAAATAAATTTGAACATATAGATATAAATTTTAATAGATAGTTAAAAAAAGTCAACAGATAAATTAAGGGATAAATTTGAAAACAAAACGTCTTTTAAAACAAGCAAAACGACTTCTCACCAAATTATTTTACAAATGGTGGGTCTCTTACCAACAAAAAAAATATCTACTGGATCTAATGCCTGAGTCAATTGGTAGAGTAGATTTTTTTAGCAATTTTCTCTAATTTTAATAATTTTTAAAAAAATAATTAGGACAGATTTTGAGGTTACATATGTCTAATTAACTTGAATTTTTTATGAATAATAAACTCGACAAACCTTACAATATAAACGGTTTAAATAATCATAAAAGGCTCGGGACACGCTCCCATAGACCCCAATTCTACTTTTTAAAGACATAATAGAAATTTAAAATATTTTTGCAATAAAATCTTAACTACGTAGGGTTTTTGCCTAATTTATAAAACTCACGGGCTTATATTTTATTTTTTTAATCCTTTTAGGGACTAAATATTTTTGAATTAAATATTTAATAGATTCAATCGATAGTTTAGGGACTAAGCAGACTTTAATTTATACACTTTACAGATTCAATCAATAATTCAGGAATTAAATAGATAATTTGACAATAGTTTAGAGATATAAAGTAAAATAAATACACTTTAGAGATTCAATCAATAATTCAGGAATTAAATAGATAATTTGACAATAGTTTAGAGATATAAAGTAAAATAAACTCATATGTTATTTCAATTTCATTTTTTGATATTTTGTGTTTGGCTTTAATGTATAATTGTAAACTATATAGGATTGAGACAAGGTAATTCAATTTTATTAAAATTTGGATTAAAATTCGGAAAAAAATAGGGGTTTTAAAAGAAAATTAAGAATACATCCCTTCATATATTTATGTTAAAATTTTAGCATATTAAATGTTTCTTTACTAGTTACAGTTCCTAGGATTTCAAATTTTATAAGAACAAAAATGATCTGTAGCTCGAAATAAATGAGCTTGAATTGCCTGAATACAAGCAATGACCATTCTCTATCCTCAGACTCCAAAAGCATCTCTCTCTACTCACTCCAAACTTAGACTCCAAACGCATCTCTCTTCTTAGACTCCAAAAGCATTTGACCCCTTCATCTCTTCGAAATTCTCTCATCCTTTATTGCTCTTGTATCATCTCATCCCTCATCCCTCTGTGAAACATCCATCTCTGTGAAACTGTAGAGAAGGTGTTCAGCTACTGGTGTCAACTCGCAGATGGCAGTGTTGACTCACAGACGGCGAAGGACGACCAAAAATGCTTCACCTACTGGATGCGCGATGCGTCTCATACACTAACGATGCCGGAAAGTCGTTTACCTACCAGAACAAAAGGTAAATCCAGAATCTCAAAAAAAACTAGGGTTTATGTGTTGGCTTCAATTTCTGAACAAATTCGTTGCAACAGACTGTTTGTGTTTGGATTTTTCCTGCAATTTGTGTTAGGATTTTGGTTTTGCCTTGAATTTTTAGAACATGTTTTTAGAGCTTATGAACTTATGATTGTTAGGGTTTGGGCATTATGGGTTTTGCCTTCAATTTTTTTATCGTTATTTTGATTTTGATTTTGATTGTAAAGCATTATTCTAACTTCTGAAATCTGTGCATTTGAAATGTGGATATCTGTTGATGAAATCTGTTCTTTACCTATTATTCTCTGATTCAATTTGATGGATAATGTTAATGAACATCCCTAAATGGTTGAAATCTGGAAATGTTGAAATGTGGTTAACTTAAGTTCATAAATCTATTGTGGGGTTATCTTTACTTTTTAATTACTTCAGTTTACTTCACAAGATTCAATTACAAAAGCATGGACAATACAATGTTCTAAAATCTGTGCATTTGAAATGTGGATATCTGTTAATGAAATCTGTTCTTTACCCATTATTCTCTAACTCAATTTGATAGCCAATGTCAATGAACATCCCCAAATGGTTGAAATCTAGAAACGTTGAAATGTGGTTAACTTAAGGTCATAAATCTGTTGTAGGCTTTACTTTACTTTTTAACTACTTTTTAGTGTCTTTGTTCAATTGTATCCTATCATCAGGTTGAACTGGTATCATAGTGTTGGGTTAGAGACCATAGTTATAACCATGAAACAAGTTTTTTTTTTTGTTTTTTTTAATGTTTTAGTTAAAATTTCAACAGTAGCTATCTATGTATCATGTCTCTGTTTTGTATCTTATATGCAGATTAAAAAATGGCTTCTCTTCTACTAACAATAACATAAGATTAAAACCAAGATTGTGTGATTGTGGGAGAACAACTGCCATGTATATTGTACGAACCAATAAGAATAGAAATCAAGGGCGTTTGTTCTTTGTTTGCCCATCAAAATATGTAAGCAGTAAGGAAATTTATTTGGAAATTTATGAGCTTGATTTGATTAATCGATTATTGTGCATTGTAGAGTAACAAGGAATATTGTAATTACTTCAAGTTCGCAGATGACGATGATGATGATGACATGACCTCCACAATCCATTCCAATGATGGACCTTGTAAACCTATAAGAACAGAAGAATTTAACAATCTAAGAGCAAGGCTTTCTGAGATGGACAATGAAATTCATGAGCATGGTAGAAGGCTTCGAAAGATGGAGAGATGGAGAAGAATTTCAAGGTGATGCTTTATGTCATTGTATTTTGTATTGTTTCGTACTTTATAATGTAAATTACTGAGTTGTTAGCTTTTGGGGAATTTCAGGAATGTATTTATGGATTGAATGGACTTGATGGATTGTGTGTATGTGTTATGATGAATTGAATGTGGGTATATCAGTAATGAAAAAACTGTTTTGTTTTCAATTTTTGTTGATGTGGATTAGGAGTACTTGTTGTTGGAGCCCCAGAATTGGTTAGAAATTTATTTGGTCACCCTTGTTTCTCTAGTGTTCTATCATCCTCTAGTATTTGCTGTCACTGTGTTTCTTAGAGCTAGTCACTATTTTTGATAAAATAAATGAGCTTGAACTACTCTATATTTTTGATAAAATAAATGAGCTTGAATTTATAATCATAAACATACAAGTACCTACTTCATTTACAGGTTGAGACCAACAACATAAACCCAATGACCCAAATATTGAGTAACAGGAAAAAAACTATAACCATTAACAAAGAAAATAAACCCACATCACAAATAGGAAAAAAATGAACCCACATCACAATCAGCAAAGTCTGCTAATAGATCAGAAATGGCGGCTAGGTTTTGAAACCCAGATTTAAGGGTGTCGACCCTTGCAGTTTTGGTGTCAACCCTTTGCTGCTGGAAGACTTAAACTTTGTTCTCTGTCTCTTGGTGTCGACCCTATCATGTTCTTGGTGTCGACCCTTTACTGCTGAATAGTTAAAGCTTTGTTCATTGTTTTTTGGTGTCGACCCTGTCATGTTTTTGGTGTCACCCTTTGCTGCTGAACACCAAAGATTTACTCACTATTTTTTGGTGTTGACCTTGACATGTCTTAGTGTCAACCCTTTGACCTGTTTTAAGCAAGAGTAACATTTGCACAAGTATACATATTCTATTGCTTTTGAGGTACCAATACTTGTGAGGATATAATAATTTAGAAGCATACATCTTTGAAGAGCAAAGATATGGAAATATTTTGAAAACTTTGAATAATTTAATAAGCTCAAGATATTTATCAATAATCAAAATCAATAAAATTAAAATGTAAATAACCTTGGGGCTAACATATCCAACGCAAATGAAACCAAACTATCCAAAGTTTACAAATAATAGTCATAAAATAACTGATTTGGCACTAAGAATAAAATGGGGCATTTGGATTTGCATTTGTATTGAAGTTAAGAAATTTTGAAGCTAGTGTAGAACTTTGACTTGCTTATATTCATTCCTGATTGAGTATGAGATGTGCTTCCAATATTGTCCACCATTTGCATTGGGGTAACCCCTACCTATAAAAATAAAGTACATATTACAAATATTGTCCACAAACATCTTGAGTAATATGAAATTTAAATATTACAAAAAATATTTGTACTCATATCTTCAACACATACTGGTACATACATACTCTCTTGCATGCCATCCATGTAAGGAAAGTAGTAAGGTTGAGACTGCGGCACCTTATGATCAAATAGTAGCACAATTCGATTAACAATTTGACAGATTAAAATAAAAACAAACAAAAAATATATAATTAAAAATTTACCTATACATTCATAGCCTTCTTATTCTTTCTCTTCAATTGATTCACGATTTCATCCACTTTACTAACCTTTCGTTTGGTACATGGACGACCTTTTCAGCGAGCAACCAGAGGACTAAGCGCCTTGCGAGTCATGTTTGCTTTTGTAGTACTGCGACCAGGCAGACTTTTCGGGGAAGTATTAGAAGGTGGTACACTAGTAGGAGGTGGTACAGTACTATTACATGGCACATTACTTGCACAACCCGATGTTTATTTTCTCACTCTATCCTTGATTTCCTTCAACCCAAGTTGAATCACTTTGTGTTTACCATCATCATTGGTAGCAAGTTCTAACGTCTTGTGATATGTGGTTGGAATGCATGTGTACCATTTTCCAAATCTTTTCTCCATCTCTCAAAAATGTATTTATTTGGAACCTCATAGATGCACCTCTCAATGAGCACACTAAATGAATGGGCACACATAATGCCCTTAAACTCAAACCACCGACACATACATTGGATCTCACAATTCAGTTGAATTACAATAGACAACAAATTCCACTTTCTTCATCTTCTCACCGACTAGAACAACCTCTTTGACATGATATGTACTAATTGATCCCTTCTCTTTCAGAAGAGTCGCATGACAGTATAGTAAACGCTTAAATTCTGCTTGAACCTCTTTAAATTTTGCATTTGTGTAGGCTTCACGGAATTGCTTCTCAAAACAATACACCGTTAACCAATCATACAATTTGTTACGAGATTTGAAGTCTGCTTTGGTCTTCTTCTCAAGGCATTGTCATACTGCTCAACAAATTGCTTTAAAGTAGTCTTCGAGTTCACATATTCATCAAAAAATGCATTTATGCTCTCACTTCGTTGTGTAGTTGACATGCCAGCCCAAAAAATGTCTTTCACATAGACAGGAATCCACTTATGTCGCTAATCGTATAATTCTCCCAACCATTCATTATCATATAGACTGAACTTTGCAAGCATTGCTTGCTATTCTTCATCAAATTCATTTTTTGTGAAAGAATCATAAACTACATTTTGCAAAGCGAACTTTATAAATTCATATTGGGAATATCCTCTCAATTTCTACGGAATTTTCTTCATTATATGCTATAAGCACCAACGATGTCGAGCCTGTGGGAATACAATTTCTATGGCATTTTGCATAGCACTACACTGGTCAATTATTATGGCATTTGGGTGAGCATCTGACATGCAACTTAATCATTCTCTAAATAGCCAAACACATGTCTCTCTTGCAAACGGAGCAAACGACATATCATATTTGTTTGTCAGATAGGTTGTGTCAAATGAGACAACATCCCCAAATGCTTTATAAGCCACCCTACTCCTTGTATCTGCCCAAAACAAGTTTCGCATGCGATCATCTTCATCACAGTCAATTGCAGAATAGAAGTTCGAATTTTTTTTTTTGCATGTTATGAAAATAAAGTGCAACTGATTCGGCATCTCTTACCCCACGTCTCAATCTTCTAGCATTCTCAATGTGATTCCTTGCATCTCGTTCATCAAATGTTAATGCCTCATATCCCTCTACTTTAACAACTATAGAATGAAAATTCCTAGCCATCCCTATCCTGCTGCATAATTTATTTCTAGTCTCCTCTTCACATGAGTAAGAATCCTCTTATTCATTACAAAATGCCCCGAGTCACTAGGAATCAAGTCATGAGTATGCTTAAGCACAACTGTGGTTAACTTATATCTTCCATCCTTTTGTAGACTGGCTCTTACCCTTACTTTATATTCAATTTTTGATGACAAAGATGGTTTTAGGGGATTTACTTCTGATCTTTTTGTTCTTTTTCACGCCCGAGTACATTCAATTCGAAAATATTTTACCTCCCATCATCTCCAATATTTTGTGTTCTATAAGCTATAGCAAATCCAAGGTGATTCGCATATTTAGCATAAAACGCGTACACTTCTTGCTTTGACGTAAAATACATACCCTTCTTTGGTTCTTCAACTTCACCACTCCCATTTAATGAAGGATTGTTCTTCGGTTCTTCAACTTCCTCAATCCCATTGAATGAAGTATTGTTTGAATCAATGTCCATTAGAGCTTAAAACTGAAATATAGATTCAGAAAGAGAAACTGAAAAAGAGTATACAATCCTAAATAAGTCCAAACCTTTATGTACTCAGTAAAGCATAATCCAATTGTAGACACCCCATTTTTGACCGACCTTAAGACTCAGACGTCACCGATTGAGCGCTCGGTGGTGTTGCATATTGTGCTCGTTCAGAAGTCTCAGAGTCGCGGCCATGCGCCCTGCCTTCGGACTTCCGAACCCTCTTCTGTGCCTTGCCTCGGTTTGCGAATCAGACTCGGTTTTCTCTGTTTTCTTTCCTGAGGGGAGGGAGAGGTCTAGCAGATCATCTCTCGGTGGCCGTGGGCTACTTTTCGTGGCCGTAGGCCATTTTGCCCATTTCGGAGCCCGGTTCCCGGTTTTCGGAGCCGTCAGGCCGTGTGCCTCGGTTCGGGACCACCCAACCATCTCCGATTCCTCCGGTTCTTGGCAGGTACCTCTGTTTCTTCATAACGAGGCACACTGGGGTCTTAGATACCCACTTCGTGGCTGAATGCCACTTTCAGTGCTTACAGCCGGTTTTCGGGCCCCGAACCTCGCGGTTTGGCCCCCGAGCATTCATTTTGCATCGGTTTTTGTTCATTCTTGGCAGGTACCTCTGTTTCTTCATAACGGGGCACACTGGGGTCTTAGATACCCACTTCGTGGCTGAATGCCACTTTCGGTGTTTACAGCCGGTTTTCGGGCCTCGAACCTCGCGGTTTGGCCCCCGAGCATTCATTTTGCATCGATTTTCGTTCATTTTTGGCAGGTACCCCTGTTTTATCATCAGGAAGATCACTGGAGGGTGGGAGGCCAGCAATTGTCCGAGCAACCTGTTATGCCCTTCCGGTGCCCCCGGCGCCCGTTTTTCTCACTTCCGGGCTAATGTTGAACACCCTAGGGCCATTTTCTTCGAGCCAAAACCACATATTTGTGATGTACACACATGGGAGGACACTAAAAACACATGGCCGGCCAGTAACTCTCTTTGAACCTTTTGAACCCCTATTTGAGTTGGCCTATTCTCTCTCCTGTTTCAGAGTTGCAAGATTTGAACCACAGGGTTGTGTTGAGGAAACCTGGGAGGACACCATCATCTGGTGGCCGGCCAGCAATTCTCAGTTGACCATTTTGCCCCTGGCCGGCCGGCTAGGGGGGGTGGCCGGCCGGCCACCTCCAATAAAGGGGGCTAGCCGGCCAGCTTCCTTGGGTTGTGTGCATTCCAGCTATGCACCTTTTTCCCCCAGAAGAGATCTGTATCCGGGGGATATTTTGGAGGGGAATGCTTGGGTGCATTTCCCTCCACCTTTACACCCCTCCTTTTGTCCATATAAGGCAGCCAAAAACTTGTGTCTAGGGTTAGAAAAATAGTCCTCAAGCATACATACACCAATCCATCTCCATTTCTCTCAAAATCTTAAAAGTTTAGTGCCATTTCTCAATCATCTCCTAGCACCACCAACACCACTTCATTTCCAGCAGCAAGGAGGAGTTCTTGGGAGGTTTAGAAGCAACTTTCATCAAGCAAAGAGGTAGCAAAAGTCTTGTCTTCAAGGGTAAATCTCAAATCCCTCTTTTGTACCATTTTCTTGCTTCCTTTCTTAACTCTATTTCCATATTGTGTTGAGCTTCGACCCTACTGAAAGTGGTCCTATTTTGAGCTCATTTTGATCTTTGATTAAGGGCTCAACCCTGTTTGAGCCCTCTATGGCACACTTGCTTCAATAGCATCTTCTATGTCAATATTTTGCATTGAATATTTGGCCTATGTATGATCTGAATTGGAGCATCTCATGAACTGATATTGTGCTTATTTTGAGCCCCTCTTCAACATTGAAGAAGGGCTCAACCCTGTTTTCATGCTCCATGTACAAGTTTCTTTGAATCCATGTTTTACCCTTGTTTTTAGCATGAAATATTAGGCCTATGAGTGATCTGATTTCGAGCATGACATAAACTGTGAGTGGGCCTATTTTGAGCCCCTCTTAAACATTGAAGAAGGGATCAACCCTGTTTGGCCTTTCTATCATGCACTTGCTTCATAATTCCTTCAAATTACCGTAAACTTGCATGATTTATTTGACCTACATGCAGTCTGTTTTGGAACATGCCATGAACTGTGAATGAGCTTATTTTGTGTCCCTCTACAACATTGTAGAAGGGATCAACTTTTTTTGGGGTCTCCATGTTATACTTGCCTTTATATCTCTCTTTGACCCCATTTTGCATGCCTTTTTAAGCTTATCTAGCTTCTGTTTCCGGCCATCATCAGTACTGAAAATATTCATATTTTGATCTTCTTGATATATTCCATTGAGGGTCTTTACTGATTTGATGGATGTTTGGGGTACTTCTTGTTATAGCCTCATATATCCTCATTTTTGCATAGCATTTTTACCATGTTTTCATACTGATTTGAGGGATGTCATCTACTGAAAATGTGCATATTTTTAGTCCCTCATCAGTGTTGTAGAAGGGTATTTTTCAGTTTGAGCATCGTATACACCACTTGCTTCAATACCCCTCTCTTGGCTCGTATTTTTGCATGCTATTGTTGTCCTACCTGTGCTCATTATTTCGCCATGTTTTGTACTGTGAATAATGCTATTTTGGGGCTTCCTTGCTACTGTTTTGCATGTCATGTACCAATTATGCATGTTTAGTGTGGCTATAGGCCATTTCGGGTGCTTATTATCGCATTTCGGGACCATTCCGTGCATTCGGTATCATTTTCCCGCCTTTCGGGGCTGTTTCGTATCATTTGTAAGCGCTGAAATTCATTTGCATGCTTGCATATCATATCCCATGTCATTTCATGCCTTAGGGCCATCGCCTCGGTTTGCGCGCCCGCGGGCACGCGTTTCGAGGCACATCGTTTTTATCCGACGGCCTCCCGTATGAGAGTGGCTGAGGCCCTCTCATGTTGGTATAAGTCCATTTTGCATTCTGTATGCCATTTCAGCTCTTTTGCATTCTGTATGCCATTTCAGCTCTTTTGCATTCCGTAATGCATCGCCTCGGTTTGCGCGCCCGTGGCACGCATTTCGAGGCACTTCGTTTTTTATCCGACGGCCTCCCGTATGAGAGTGGCTGAGGCCCTCTCATGTTGGTATAGGCCCATTTTGCATTCTGTATGCCATTTTCGCATCACTGCATTCCGTATGCCATTTTCCCGGTTTGCGCGCCCGCGGGCATGCATTTCGAGCACCTCATCTTAGTCCCATTGCATATCATATTTCATGCCATTTCATGCCTTTATATCATTTTCTCGGTTTGCGCGCCCGTGTGCACGCATTTCGAGGCATCTCATTCTCATAGCATTGAGCATGCTAGAATTGTATATTAGCTGCATTTCATGCATATCATGCATACCGCATCGTGTTCGGGATAGGAGTTAGCCCGGGCATGGGAAACGAGGCACGTTTCGTACTCCGAATGACGGAACGGGTCTCAATTCCCCAGTCACCGACACTCTGGATTACACATGATGGAGTTAGGTTTTGTTGTAGCATTCATCTGCATTCATCCTATATTGAGTTGTGCAATCCGATTCCTCGGCCATCATGTATCGATATGCGTGATTGGTGGCACGAGAATCGAGGCATGCATATATCTGTGAAATACATTGCTATGCCCTTTTCCTGCTCTCTGTTGCAGCAAGATAAGGAATCAGCAACTTTTCGGAGTCTGGCGCGCATTTCGAGAAACATTGCAAACAGAGGCTAAATTGGGCATCCCAGTGGATTTCTGCGCAAAGGCAGTCCAGCATACATCATTCATCAGAAGCGAGGCAGCCCCTGGCTTGCATGCCAGTTTAAAGCTTTCTTAGTTAATTTGTTAATTAATTAGAAATCTGTATTATTCGGACTGTAATTTCGGACTGTATTATTCTTTTATTCGGACTGTATTATTTATTCGGACCTCTGAGCGAGGGCATAATTGTAATAAGTGTGGGTGAGTGTGATGTATGTCTTCCAACCCCACGTCTTTCTCCCTTTTATTTACCCGCTTACGATGGTTAGATATAGGGCATATTTCAATTAGCATACAGTATGACAGCATGTTTGCATCATTCATCTGTTTTGCACGCACCGGGTTCGGCGCATCATACAAACTGCATTTGTATTTCAATTCCAAATTGAATACGTGTTAGTTGTAGCATTCCATATGCCATGTTTAGAAAAGCCGAGCCTGCTATAGTTGCACTATTGCATGTGTTGTATTAGGCATTTCTGTATATTTAGGATCATGCATGATTTCTAATCAGATTTTTGTTTTGGCTCGGAGTACTCGGTGAGTTTTATGCTTTAGCATCCTTGCATGCGTGTGAGTGTTGCCATGAATAGCATGCTTACCATGAGGCTATATGCTTATGTGATATAACTGCCTTGAATGCCCGTGGGTGGAGGCTGAGTTACTTGGATTGGACAATTCATCAAATGTTGGTTTTAAGCCACTAGATAGTGGCAAAAATCATCTTTTCTAAGCCCACCTGAGGGTGGCAAATCTGCGTCTTAGCCTACCTGCAGGTAGCACCATCAAACCATTTTTCAAACAAACAAACATGAAATGTTTTGTTCCAATTCAGGCGGCCCAGTCTATACTTGTTTGCTGCGAGCATCACATAGTAAACCTAGGCTAATAATCGGAATAAAGACTCACAATGTTTTCAAAATAAGATATCATGGTTAGTAGAGGCCGGTCTTTGACCGGTCGAGCGGGGGTGCTCACGAAGTGACCTTCCCCAATCGTACCCAAGTTCCCGAGCCGAGGCAACTTTGGTGATGACGGACACGTGGCCTTTGGCACTGAGTCAGGGTTTCCTAAATTTCCCATTTTAAAAATATTTAGGTGGCGACTCTGTATCTGGCAAAGCAGTCCATGTTTGGCACTTCTTTCAAAAAATCTGTTTTCAAAACGATTTGCCGGATTTGGACTCTTTGGTTCAAGATTAAGGACCGTGACATTTGAGTCCTTGAACTGTAGTGACCCCAATATGAACAGAACGGGACTTAACCCTCCCGGGGCGTTCGGGGACGTCTACAGTTTCTGGCGACTCTGTTGGGGATTTAGAGAACTTGACTCGAACTCATGATATCTGTTTTTTACTACACTTGTGTGTTTCTTTGCATTGCATTTGCATTGGTGCGCCTAGGACACCGTGTTTCCATATGCCATTCCCGAACGATTTGCCGGAGGCTTGTCTTGTCAAGGCATGTCCATAAGGCTGATCGGCTCTGGGCTCTGAAAGCATGGGAACACAAACCCCGGTTTTACCGGGGCACCTTTTTTGACCATTCGACCTAGTGCATATTCGGATCCATAGTGGCCATTCCAAACTAGGACAGGTTGCTTACCCGTTATAGGTTGTTTGAAACCGCCGCGTGCGTGGTGAAACCCTAGTTCCTAACAAAATAGGACAGGGAAACCCTACCCCCAAATAGGGGTGTTTTGGCTCTCGCTTATCTGTTATGTGCTTTAGAGTGCGTCTCTACAGGAATGCATGTATCAGTCTATAAGTTTGGGCATCAGGCCTGCGGGCATCGTTCAGGCTTGCGGGCATCAGTCAGGCCTGCGGGCATCAATCAGTATCTGAGAATCAGTTGTCTGCGGATATCCGATTCAGTTTTGGGGAACAGTGAAATGGGAACAGTAATAAGTGTTTGAGGACAGTGTATTTCCAGCTTATCAAACTGCGTGTTGTATGCCCGACTGTGTGTTGTGTGTATTTAATTTAAGCTGTTATGCTGCCCGTTTTTCTGGTTATTTATTTCCTTTTTGCTTTATTATCTTTTTGCTAGGGCAGTTTTTAGCACGATTGCTTCCGAACCAGTAGATACCCCCCAAGCACATTGGACACGAGGTCGCCGACTCAACCGATCCGAGGATCTCGTTGACGGACATCCAGTGTTCTCACTACCTACCCCCAATTGCCAGAAGAAGGCCAAGGAGGCGCAGTATCAGAGCAGGGATTACCAGAGAGAGCTACTTTGACAGTGAATAGTCAGGCTGAGATTTCTGTGTCTGCTATAGAAGTACATTTGCCGGTCATCCAGATGGAACAGCAGAATACATCAGTGGTAGAGGCGATGATGCGCCAGATGCAAGAGAGCATGAGGCAGATGCAAGAAGATTCCATCCGCCAAGCGGAATTTTCTAAGCAACAAGCCGCAGTCATGGCCCAGCAGGCCGAGCTGATCACTAGGCTGCAACAGCAGAATGCAGCCTCTGCTTCACACCAGGTTCCTCCTCCACCAGCGGCTCCGCTGCCCGAGCAGGCACCTATGGGTCAGAATACCTTGCCGAATCCTCCGAACCCTCAGAATACCCTACCAAACCCCCAGAATACCTTCCCGAATACCCACAACACCCTACCCCATGTCCAAAATATCCAGGAGGATACCAACATTCCAACGGGGCCGGCTCCGCCCCCGCTTCTGCCGCAACTATCCAAGAATCTTACACCCAACCATCCGGACTCTCCTTTTGAGTTCGAAGTAGATCATACAGCTCTGAAGCTGAGTAAGCTGGAAAAGCTTTTCAAGAAGTCCCAGGGGGTGAAGGCCATCCCGGACATTGAAGATGGGTACACAGATGTGGTAGTGACATTGCCAGACAGATTTAAGATGCCACAGATTGACCGTTTTGATGGGTCCGGGGACCCCATGGTCCATCTTCGGCTATTTTCAGACATCTTGAGACCGATGGAACTAACCCGACCGCAAAAGCTTTCTTTGTTCAGCAGAACTTTGTCGGGGGTGGCGGCCATCTGGTACGCCAGATTAGAAGATGATGTGAAGAGAAATTGGGATGAGATGGCTGAGGCCTTCGTTGCGCAATACTCGTATAATACACAGATCGAGATTACAACACGTGATCTCGAAACGACGAGGCAAGAACCCAAGGAGTCTTTCTCTGATTTTGTAACTCGGTGGAGAGCAAAGGCATCGATGATGACCTTTAGGCCAACAGATAAAGATCAAATCCGGATGATTGTGCGCAATCTCCAACCGAAGTTAATGCAGAAGATGATTGTACTCCCCTTTCCAACTTTCTCAGACTTACACGAAATGGGGGTACAGATCGAAGACGCGATGAAGCAAGGGTTGATTGACCAAGACCGGGAACA